>OMNM01015827.1:2548-25864 GCA_900302745.1 Parablennius parvicornis | reverse complement strand
TGGCTGAGATGGGCCACCAGCTACAGTTGGTGGGGGTAACATGGTTGGAAGACGCCATGACAGAGCGGTTTGTGCGTGTGGAGGAGAGGCGCGAGGAGGGAGTGAAGAGGAGAGAGAGGGTGAGGGAGGGATGAGAGAGAGAGAAAGCGAGAGAGAGAGAGAGAGAGAGTGAGAGAGAGAGAGAGAGAGAGTCTCAGCGGCGTGAGCTCAGCATCCCAGGCTTCACGCGGCAGCAGCGTCCGTCGGCTCGGGACAGCTCCGGTGCTGAAACGGGCTTCAAATCTCACTTCTAACAAACCAAAAACCACTAATGCAACCTGATCCACGTGCGTGCTGCTACTGACGGACCTACTACGGGTAAACCGAGGTGCCGCTGAGCATCACATGATGAGCCACGCACAAACATGCGCGGTGGAAACGCGCGGCGGATGGAGAACGCGTATCCGGAAGGTCAAGCCGCTCCTGTAAGGACATGCAGGCTCAGGACCACCAAGAAGTGCACGCACGCACGCACACACACTCACAAACACACTCACCCGCACACACACAATAGCAGAAAGGAACTACAGAGAAAGGGAGGCCTATACTGTACTTCTACAGGGGCGGACATTCGCTTCATTATTTGGGGGCAATTCTCATGAAGGGCGGGGCCACAAAATAACTGCAGATAGAGTCAAATGTGCTATTAACCAACCAATTACAGATTACTACCATGCACATTGGATAATTCACGAAATAAACTGCAATAACATTTGTTTGTTTGTTTGTTTTTGTTTTCTTTTGGTGGGGGGGCATCACAACAATATACTGTACAACACCAGAGTAAGCCGAGTGTGTTGTATTTCTTTACTGTCTCCCCACTGCACTGTCCATAGTAATTTGTACACTGGTGACATGTGCAATATTTTTTTTCTTTTACTCGGCTGTAAAATACCATCATCTCCATATCTGCTGCTTTAAAACATTTTTTATACATTTAACTTATTTTGCACACTTACTTCTACGGTTACAAGTTTAGTGTATTTTGTTAATATGTTTTCATAGTAAAGTGTTTATCTTTTTCTGTATGAGGTACATTGTATATTTTTGCGTCGTTTATGTCTTTGCGGGTGTAACAATGTGAATTTCCCCATAGTGTGATGAATAAAATAGAATTTAATGTAGTAGAACTGGTTTACTTCTTTTTTTCCAGAGAGAATCGTATGAAAATCCAGAGTCGTGAAATGTTTTTGTTTTTTTATTGAATTCAGCCAACGATAAATTCTAGCACCTACGGCTGCACATAGTAGACTGAAACAGCATGTAATAAAGCTGAATGTTGTAAACTTAGATTGTTTACATTCCCTCTTGTGTACATTTCACTGATTCACAGGAAGGAAAGAAGACGGAACCATTACGAGGCAGGGGGTTGACAATGATTTATGGTACAGCACCCTCACACAGTAAGGACATTTTGCAAGCAAACAACCAATTTTATTTATTCAGCACTTTAAATTAACCTTGGTGGACCAAAGTGCTTTAAAATAGAATAAATAAGGTGTAAAAATGCTCAGTCCAGATTTCGCACATCATAAAATATATAAAAGATACAGGTAATACGAATAAAACACAAAACAGTTCAAACAAATAAAATGATAGGCCAAAAAGAAAATCTGGGTTTTAAGATATATTTTAAAAGCAGACAAGAAGCTTTCCTGTTTGATAGACAGAGGCAAGTGATTTCACAGCATCAAGGAATGACGGCATTTAAATCAGAAACAGTACAAAAAAAGAACGAAATATAAAATAGACAAATGAAATATATAAAAGATTCTGGGTTTTTATAAGTAAATAACTTTATGGAAGAGTTTGATTGCCAAGAGAAAGAATACTTTTTTTGTGAAAACATTACTGTCACAAACATGACATTTGGCCAAAAATGTGCTTCTAGCTGATAACTGTAATGGACTTGGCAACTCAGTAAAATAAAAAAATAAAATAAAAAAGTTTCATTCTAAATAGTTGGTGCAGCTGGAGAGCTGGTGTTTCTCTCTATCCTGTTTTTCAGAGCATCTTCCTCAGGGTCAGGGGAAACTTGCAGAGAAAACACACATGGAGAACATTTAAGAGGTGCACAGAAAGGTTCCGAAGCCCAGACTCAAACCAGGGACACTGAATTCTGAGACCAAGAAAGTCACATCTGTCCAGCATTTTAAATTTAAATGGTGAGAAAAATACAATTAGTCAGCTTCTCGTGTGAGAGTTGGAATCAGTCTTTTCTTTGTTGCATTACTCACAATACACCTCAAACATAGGTAAGTACAAGTACAAGTGGAATGTGCTGCTTATTCAGATGATGGAGCCTGATCGCCACATCCCAGATGAGAGGCATGCCGTCGACGTCTGACATTATGATAGAAACTGTTTCCTGAGACTGAAATGATTTACTTACAACCTGAAACTTGAGTAAACAGCCGAACGTCATTACTGCCAATGAGTACTTTAGCACGGGTTACATAACACAGAGGTGGTTACATTTTTACTTTCCTCCAGCTAATTCAGAAAATATAAAGAAATAGCTTCCTAAAGTCCCAATTTGATTTACTTGAATTGTATAGATTGGCTTAGATACAAAGTGGAACTCCGGTCTTGAATAAGGTGGCTTCTAAAAAAAAAAAAATCTGAGAAAAGATACCAAGCCATTACAGAAAATGTCACTGATATATTTTAGCTGTTTATGTGGTCTTTAGCAATTAAAAAAATTAATTAAAAAAAGTTTGAACACCACTCATAAAAAACTCAAATGTACACGCATGCTGCAATTACTAAAAAATATCCAAAAGAGGGCGGTAGTGAGCGCTACAATGCTGCTGTCTCACGTTAGATAAAACACATGTACTGTATCCAACTCTTTATGTGTTTAAATAATTATATAAATAAGCACCCCTCACACATAAATACTGAAGTTACTTACCAAACTATATCAATCTTGATTATTTGTGAAATTATTTATTTCCTATGAATTAAGGAGGATCATTGGAAGCAATTATATTGGGATAGTTAGATGTACTCAAATACGAGTACATTTCTCAAATTAAAATGGACTTTTTAATTTTCAGACGCAGTATTCTGAGAGAAAAAATAAAGTGAACAATTTTAGATATAAAACAGCATTTCTATCAGTTGAAGGTATAATAAATCCAGCGTGGTGCAAACTGTACTTAAGTATGAGGGGGGAAAAATCCACTTTATAAAGTACTTATAACACTACAAGTAGCCCACACAATACTTTATTACACTACTTAATTACAATAATGCAAGTATTCGCCAAGAGATTTGATGATAATGATGATGACTATTATAAACATCATTATTAATATTATTATTAGTAGTAGTAGTAGTAGTATCATTATTATTATTATTATTATTATTATTATTATTATTATTATTATTGTTATTATTATTATTATTATTATTATTATTATTATTATTATTATTATTATTATTATTATTATTATTATACACAGACGTGAAATATAAAATATATAATCCTATTTGAGTGAATGTCGTTGAGCTCTCTCCTCAGGCTGATCAGAGGATGTTGTGTGTTAAAGTGTGTGCATGTGTGCGCACAGCCAGCAGAGACAGTCCTGAATGGCATGTACTTCAGTCCCGAAGTGGCAAGACTCTGGCATGGCTCCTTGCAGGCAGCAGAGTAAGGATTGGGTCGTATTTTTGGAAGGGAGTGTGTGTGTGGATTGGTCGCCTTGTTAGGTCTGCTAAAATATTTCCACCAGCAGCGACTGTCAGGAGATAGCTGGGTGGCAGGGACAGGACAGGGGGGGAACAGGGGGCTTTTCTCCGCGGCCACCTGGAAAAAGCCATGCAGGACCCCTGGCTTGTCAGGACGCAAAGAAAGAGACAATTCGGTGAATTTTCAACCTGTTTAAATTTATAAAACCGCTGGAGATAATAGAGTTTGAGTCTAAAGCCAAAGAAGAGGAGGAATAAGAGCGCTTCATGGACACGCGCAGAAACCCCCAAAGCAGGTCCAAGAGAGGAAGCCCACCCAAGTTCAGCACCAAGGATATCTGCGGTCAGGTTTGATGTCAGGTGGAGGTGAAGTCAGACTGACGGAGCGTTTATCTTTTGCCAGGTAACAGATCCAAAAAACAAACTAACAAACAACTTTCCTGTGCGTGCGTCTCGAGGCAGCGGTGAAGCATGAGTGGAGGGCGCTTTGAGTTCGACGACGGGGGCGCGTACTGCGGAGGCTGGGAGGGGGGCAAAGCCCACGGCCACGGAATCTGCACCGGACCCAAGGGCCAGGGGGAGTTCTCCGGCTCCTGGAACTACGGCTTCGAGGTGGTGGGAGTCTACACATGGCCCAGCGGGAACACCTACGAGGGCTATTGGTCGCAGGGCAAGCGCCACGGCCTGGGGCTGGAGACCAAAGGACACTGGATTTACAAAGGGGAGTGGACGCACGGCTTCAAGGGGAGATACGGAGTCCGGATCAGCGTGGGCAGCGGGGCCAAGTACGAGGGCACCTGGAATAACGGCCTGCAGGATGGATACGGCACAGAAACATACGCAGATGGAAGTGAGAGAAAACTCAGGCAAAACGCACCAAAACACCCATTATCCTCAGTGCTAAACTACCTGGAGCTGCCAGGAAGTTTATTCTATCGCCGGGGTGTCAAATATAAGGTCCGTGGACCAAAGCCGGCCCGCAAGAGGCTGTAATCCGAGACCACAAACCCACTAAGCAAATTGTAAATATTGCATTAAAGCATTGAATTTTAACACAAAACCGAGACCCAAGCAGAGATGTCTGCAATGCCTCCACGAAAAACTAGCATTATAACCTCAAAGCCATACTGTCAGGGTGAGTTTGTAAGAGCATGCAGGTAAAAGGCTGCAAAATGCAACAGAAGTACACAGGTGTTTTTGGACATTTCACAGTTTTTTGAATCATTAAAATTACCTTTATGTTGAGATTGCAGTATTTTTTGATGTTAATTGTTCAAATTTTGAAAAAATATAGACATTTTCATCTTGTCTTCTCTTCAATAAAACATTTACAGTGTAGATTTAACAGATATTTTGGCACTATGTCACCAGTCGGGCCCACCTAAGATGAAATTGGGCTGTAAGTTACCCCTCATCTAAAATGAGTTTGACACTCCTGTTCTATTCACAGGTATCATTTATTTGATTTGATGTCGGTTTATTTTTTTATTTTTAACTCCATTTAGAGGCCTAACCTATCTGTGAAAAATAAATCTTGTATGCACTTTAAAACTGTAGCTGTCCTTTTCAAAGTGCATTTAAATCTGTAAGGTACTAGAATAAATGTACTCTGTTACTTTTGAAACATAGTGGTGAATGCACCTTGAAGCTGAAGACAATAAAAGTACTTTAAAACTGTCTGGTATTACAGTAAATGTGAAACAATTGGATGCACATTCAAACATAAATTATTAAATGTCAGTAGACAATCTCAATTATTTTTACACAGGCAACTAAATACAGTTTAAAACTACACTGTAACTATACCTTTAAATCTGTGAAGTACTTAAGTAAATGTTCTCTGTTGTCATTCTTATGGATAGCCTTAAAACAGAAGCTATATGTTAACATACCTAAAAGGTGTGAAATACGCTAGTAAATGAAAAAAAAAAAGGTGAATGCATCTTAAACATGAGTTACCTTGAAACTTCATTACAAGTACTTCCTCCAGTTTAAATCTGCAGATGTACCATTAAAATTATATTTACTTTATGTAGTGTTTCAGTACATTCTTAAAATGTTTTGGGTATACATTTATCATAAACTACATTAAGTATTAAGTAAAAATGCATGTTTTTTAAACTTTAGCTCCACCCCTAAAAGTAGTTTTCAATTTTTAAAAAAATGAGTTACTTGAAATAATGGTTTTGATACCTGAGTATGTTTACTTGAGTGAACATATTCACTTCTTAAAGATGCAGGAGTACATTCATAGTCCATTAAAACAGTGAAATACTAGAGTAAATGTATGCAGTTGCTTACAAATCTACAACTGTGATATTGTGTGTACAAAATATAGTGGTATTTACATACTGTGGTATTTACTCTATTACATCTGAGAGAAGAATCTTAAAACAGATTTGGAGAATAGAGATGTATTGGCCCTGAAGCAGCAACTGCAATTTACAATACCATTAAACCTGTTACATCTTCCCAAAAAAAAAAAAAAAGAAAAAAAAATTGCTTCTACCTTATGCCAAGAGCTTTTGAAAAAAGAAAATAATATACTTGAGTTATTGTTTATGAAAAATAACTGTAAAAACATATTAAAACTACAACTACACTCTAAAACTGTGAAATACCTGTCTAAACATACTTGGTTACTTGTGGGGTTAAAAAAAAAAAAAGATAATCACATTGAAGAGATTGAAAAAGATAACTTGCTTCATTAAAACTGCACAAAATCACTTTTGCGAGCCAGTTCTGGACAGTATGTATCCTCAATGAATTAATATTGTTTCTATCTACTACTATCCTTATTTTTCAGAGGAAAACTTAACAATACTTAGGGGAAAAAAAATCTTACATTTCTTGGAAATGCAGTTCATTTCATGTATTCACCGTTTGACTGCAGTAATGACATTTGTAAAGGATTTTTTTTTCCAAATGCTACTTCTATAATGTCATAATCAGTCTGTCAATCACTCTTTAATTTTTTGGCAACATATTATGGCATTGACTCAAGTAATTTATTACACTACTGGCAATTTATTACATCAGTGGCTTTAATACGTTTAAAATATCCAAAATTGTTACATTATTGGGTATTACAGGGAGTGCTTAATAGCAACTTAACATGTGATTACATAAAAGAATACATTACTGTACTCAATTATATAAAAGTACTAATAAGAGCACGAGTAACTTAAAGAACTACTTAATGACAATAATGTGAGTAAATGTTGTTAAAGTGATTGTATACTAGCGGAGGTTTCCCCTCCTTTGACAGCTGACTCACCAGCTTTGAGTGGAGCCTGCTGGGAGCTGCAGTAGATGAGGGGTGGTGGTATTGGGGGTGGGGTTGGGGGTGAGGATGTGATAGCACCAGATGTCAGCATGTAATAATAGCCGCAGAAGCTCTGTGGCCTCCTGGCCTCACGGGCTGAGGCCTTGCCGTGGCAGTAATCCACACACGTCAGTTTTTAGCCTGGGAGTCGACCCTGAGACGGCTTGTCAGTGAGGTTATTAATGAACTGGACTTTTCACACTGAAAACGTCCCCGATGTTCAGGTAACAATAAACGATCTGAGACGTCAGCATCACCGCGTGAGCCAGGACTTCAGACACAGCAATACATAATGCATTAATTAATGTGTGTAGGTGTACTCAGACTTGTGATGCTATTTTAATCCCAAACCAGGCAATTCAGTTTGGTGGTCCGGCCATTTTATCTAAGAAAAATTAATAAATAAACAAAATAACAACAGCGACACACCTCAGACAGGAGTGCTCAGTGCATGAGCTGAGAAAAGATACTTCATGTATCAACTGCACAGCTCCCAGCCTGATGACTGGACGAACTATAAATTGTCTTCATTTTTGTGCATTATGAAAAAAAGCGTCCTGAGGGAAATAAGACAATCTCTTAGGATTTGATCCTGTTGGGAAACTTTTCACTGTGCTTTGGCCCTTCTGCCTTTTATGTGTTTTTGAAACTTTTGTGTTTTAGCTGGAAAGTATTTCTACCACATTACTTTATCATTTTAGCTTAGTATTGGTATGAAAACTTTATGCAAATGCTGTTTTCATTCCGTTCATGTCAGTAAAGATTTCTTATTACAGTCCACCCGGTATCTGGAGATTATTGTGTCGTCACAGCAATGTGTTCAGTTTTAGGAAACAGCTCGTTAGACAACATGTAAAACTGCAAATGACCTCAAACAAGCAGATTTGTATATGTTGCTCCTGATAGGTCCTTCAATATGGCAACTTGAGATCAAAAATAGAACAGTCACGTAAACATTCTGCAAAAGTACCCACATAAAGAAGTTATTTATAGGGTTGTACACAATCATACAAAGACAAAACAACCACATTGAAGTATCAGCACTGAATATTGAATGACATCAATGAAATCAAATATAAAACATGTGAACATATGAAAGTGGTGCAGTTTTAAGACACTCACTCCCAGTTTTCTGATGTTTCTAGGTACCTTCCAGGGTCAGTTCACTGGAGGAATGCGACACGGCTACGGTGTCCGTCAGAGCGTCCCTTATGGCATGGCGGCGGTGGTCCGCTCCCCTCTTCGCACCTCCTTAACGTCCCTTCGCAGTGAACACAGTAATGGCACCGTCCTGCAGCAAGACATCCCCGTCATCACCGCCACCAACGCCTCAGGCGAGGAGACACCCGTGGCCACCCCAACCCAGCTGGGACCATCCCGAGGAGGCTTCGCTCTCACGCTCCAGGTGGACCCAGAGGCCGTGAAACCAAAGAAGAAAGGCCTGTTCAGAAGGAGCTCCCTGCTCGGTAAGCTGAAGAAGTCAGAGTCAAGCACTTCGCTGTCCAGTCAGAAGAG
The DNA here is from genome assembly GCA_900302745.1 of Parablennius parvicornis. NCBI lineage: Eukaryota > Metazoa > Chordata > Actinopteri > Blenniiformes > Blenniidae > Parablennius > Parablennius parvicornis. The sequence continues at coordinate 17,292 of OMNM01015827.1, read as the reverse complement.
CAAGATCAGCTTCCTGAGGACGGAGTCGGCTCTCAGCTCCAATGCCAGCGACACCAACTCCACCATCAGCATGGACGAGAGCCTGGCCGGAGCGGAGGATTTCCCTCCCATTGAGGCCGACATCGACGCCACCACCACCGAGGTCTACATGGGCGAGTGGAAGAACGACAAGCGATCCGGTTATGGAATAAGCGAAAGGTCCAGCGGGCTGAAGTACGAGGGCGAGTGGCTCAACAACCAGCGACACGGGTACGGCTGCACCACGTTCGCCGAGGGAGGGAAAGAGGAGGGCAAGTACATGAACAACATGCTGGTGAAGGCCATGAAGAAGAGGGTGATCCAGCTGAAGGGAACCAAGATCAAGCACAAGGTTGAGCGAGCAGTGGAAGGAGCTCAGAGGGCCGCAGCCATCGCCAAGCAGAAGGCAGAGATTGCTGCTTCCAGGTATGTCTGCGTGTACTCTCTTTATTCCAGGTAGGAGGCATCCCAAAGCAACTGAATCAGGCCACAGGGACGAATTCATGTGTTTTGGAAGTCGCTTAATCAGTTCATTATAGTCTCCTGACTAGGCTGGCTCCTTTCATTAAATGGTGTGAAGCTCAGATATTTAAACTCTTGTGATGAGTCACACAAGGTTTCACATGTTAATGCTCTATGTTTTTTTTTTTTTATGTTGATTGGACAATAGAGCTCTGGGTGGGACTTTTTGATTCTTCATTGCTTCTATGCTAAAGTGCAGAGGTGAAATAAATCATGTATTCTAGACAGGAAAACCTCATTGCAAAAAAGAAGGTTTCATCTCTTCTCCATTGACAACATTGTTGTAGAGTCGTGGTCAATCACATATTGGACCTCAACGAAGGTTGTTTAAACACACTGGAGTATCAATGAGCTACACCCTGGCCCTATGGTCCTTTAACATATAAAACTTGAGTGACATAACAAAACAGTCTAAAGCCAGCCTTGTGAAGTGAAGAGCATGAACGGATGAAGCAACTTCCATAACAAGAGAAACGTCTTCCAAAACATGTGCTCATTTCTTGATGACCTGATCCAGTTGCTTTGAATTGCTCCCAAGAAGAAACAAGCTGATGGGCCATGCTGCTTATGTTTGTCTGGTGAAAGTTGTTAGCACTCCTTCAGAATATTTTCCTGAATCTTCTGATACCTCCAGGTGCTGGTTCAATACTTCTGCCACAACCGGTTATTACAGAGTACAAAGAACAGGTTTGCCTGTATATAACAATAAAAGCCACATCAGCTTTACTGATGACATGGCTCGGTAGGTAGGACGGTCATCTCCCAATCGGAAGGTTGCAGGTTTGATTCCCATCTCTCTACCTGTCTCAATACCAAAGTGTCCTTGGGCAAGACACTGAACCCCAAACTGCTCCCATTGGCAGTGACAGCACCTTGCATGGCTGCAGCCTTCAATGGTGTGTGAATGTGTGTGTGATGATCTATGTAAAGTGCTTTGGGGCTGCTCATGCAGCTGAAAAGTGATATATAAGTGAAGATTATTTGCCATTTTATTTACTATTTACTTCAGTGGGAGGCAGTTGTAATCATTCTATAAGTGTCTTTGAAAGTTGGAGTAACCTCTGCTGCAGCTATTTCTTTCTGGATCCTTCTGTTTACTTCAGACATTTAGAGTCAGATTAATCTAATCGGCAATTGGTCTCCTTCACAAATTATTCCTGTTCTGATTGTACCATAGGATCACAGAAATAAGTAACTTAAAAAGTACTGTATGTTCTTCTTATGATACAAGCAGCTATGGCAGTTTGGGTTTTCAAGGGTCAGTAAGATTTCATTGATTTTGTATTTAACGACAATATCTGCACAAAAATCTGACATAAACAGGCTGTTGCTGTTGAGCTGTGCTTTCCAACCTTTTTTCTTTTGAGCTCATGTAAGGCCTCTGAGAAATGATAAAGCAAGTGTAAAGGGTTTTGTTCTTTTTCAAACTATTTAATTCATATATTGTTACAATTTCACATAAGCTGTGCATAATATTACAATCACACAGTCAGTGATTTCACAATTCAAATTAAATATTACTATCATCTGAAACTCATATCTTTGTCGATATAATACGATATTACCAGAAGTATGATTAAATGATAAAAATGGAATTTAGCCATGTGTAACTTGTATTTAACAAGTGTTGTATTTCTTGTATGGATCACTCAGAGTGATAGAAGTTGATATGGTAACATATTAGTTTAACATTTGGAGAGTTTTTATCCCCTTACCCTGAACAATGATGTTTGGATTCTGGTATTTGGAATCTATCCAGCCTTAAGTCTAAACCTATTGCAGTGTAAATCAGAAAGTGTTCTATTTGTGTCTATACTGGCCCGAGTACAAACCGTTTTCAGTGAGTTTTTAGACTGACTTAAAAATAGAACTTGTGTTGCATTCTTAATCCAAATAATTGATTATTTAGTTGTTCATTAGTTGTCTTTAAAGATGCTTGTTGGAAGATTTTATTGCCTTTCGCGTGAGGTTGGCTGTTACATCTTTGCTGAAACTGATTGGAGCACATCTATGTCAGCATGACATGCTTAACTGCTTGTCGTATACTTTGTCTAGTGTACAAATTTACATGCTTCTGTCTGCTGTTAGTTTGTCTGTGACCGTACAAGGGGTTGGTGTTTTAGTCTTCTGTCGTGATCTTCAACGGCTGAAATAAGCCTTGAGTTTACAACATCAAGACTTTACACTGATGGACTGCAGACCTCTGTCCCAGCAGGCTGAAATCTAAATATTGTACATCTCAGATAAGCAGTGTGTAAGAGTTATTCTCCGTGTCAGTGCTTTGAGCTCACCTACACTGCTCTGCATGTGTGGACATACACAAACACTTGTATTTATACAGGGTGGTGTTCAGAAACACATCGGTGGTCTGGACCAACAAAACTTTATGAACCTTCAAACAAGATGTACACGTTCTACTGCACAAGAGTCATTATATATGGAGCGGCCCCCACACTTTATCTCCTCAGATGCAAACGTTTCTCTACATTCATTCATCATCTATACCACTTCTCTGAAGTCGACACAAGGTGACTATACTGTATATAAAGGCAGGGTTCACTCTGGACAGACTTTCTGTCACAGTCCAAAACACAGAGGGACAGACATACACACTGCCTCACGCATACAGGGAATATAGTAATGGGTTAGACTCAAACACATGTTTTTGAAATGCAAATGCCCAGGCACTTGTGAAGAAACTGATCAGTAATCTACAATGTATTTATGTCAATTCTATCCATTTATTCTTCATCTTGGTATATTGATATGTAGCCCTCAGTGGCGAATGTATACACTCCTACTTTAGAGGAGAAACATGCAAACTCCACCCAGAAAAACCATAATAATTAGAGTGCTAAATAAATGCACCACAAGTTTGTTTTCTTTCAGGAATAATATATGTGTTGTTTCTTGTTGCTTTTTTTCTTTTTTTGCCATTATGAGTGATACTCCACAAATAACAATAACACTCAGTTTTTCAGTTTTTTTTTTGTAGTTACGGTAGTTTTTTCCGTTTAGTATTAAAAAATTACTGAAATGGTAATTTGCTTAATGAAGGGTGAAAATGGTTTGTCTATTAAATTTAATTGTGGTGTAAATGTTTGTTAAATTACATACGTCAAACAATATATACTGTATATAAAAAAAAAAATACTGCTTAATTCCAGTACTTTATTAGTAACTCATTACTTTCTCACCTGATTCTCTACATTGTTGCATTAGTTCTTTTTTATACGTAACGGATTTGAAAAGTGCTGCCTGCCCAGTGACTGAACAGTGGTTCACTTGTGGTTGTGGACATTAAACTCAAATCTGTTTATTATATAAGCAGGAGAGACATGACACATCTGTTCCTGGCAGTGGTTTCCTCACGCTATGATCCTTTTGGCAGTGAACCCGAGGGTTAAAAATACACGAGCAGCCAGCGCTCTGCCTGGGATGCCAGACCTGGCCTCTTGAAGTCCAGTTGAAGTGTTTTCTGGCATTCAGACGGTGCGTGGACATTGTTCTTCATCGTAGGCTGGCAGCCGGGCGTCTGGAGGCGGGAGGAGAGGATCTGTGTGGCAGGACGGGGTGTAAATGACGCACACACAGGAGGCCCGGTGGTCACAGAGGAGCCCTGACTAAATATGGACAGACACACTCTTGCTGTATCACAATCGCAGGGGAATGCAACAGCTGATTACCCCCCTCCTTCTCTCTCTCTCTCTCTCTCTCTCTCTCTCTCTCTCTCAGACCTCCATTCATCCATCTCTCCCTTACACGCCTCTCTGTACTTCACTCCTGCTTTTCACCACCGATGCCAGGAGCCAAATACTTTCTCACCCTTCTGGCTATCTGGGAACTTTCAGTCTGTGTCACCTTATATTAGAAAAGCAGAAGATGACAGAGACTAGTAATTGTATTCTGACTTTTATGGCTCAGAAATGATACAAAAAAGCAGTTGGTCTTCAGATTGAGGCAGTTCAGAACTAGCCTGCACTTTAAAAGTGTTAAGTCACTTATAAAATAATCATTGAGAAGAGACGCTAATAACCAGGCAGCATGTTTGATGGATTTATATTAATATGGTTTCAAAAACACAAGAATTTCTACCACAGTATTGCTGCATGATCAACTGCAGATACTATGGATTAGTGAGGGGAAATACAGTATGGAACCAGCAAATAACTCAGTACTGCTCATCGATAAAAGACTCAAATGAGTAACAGAATATTCTGATAATCTGATCCTAGATTTGGTCTGAGGAAAAACAAAGTGGTACTAGTGCTTATTTATTATAATTTAGACACTTTGAAAAACATTCTTTCTTCAATATGAAATGAAGCAGGAAGTTGAAGCCAATACATTGATCCAGCTTGATGAAGACAATGAAGCTTATATTCCCAAGAAATGCAGTCTTATTTATGTATTATTGCTTGTTACAGGACACAAACTAAACAGAGACAAAACTAATAAACTAATAATAACACGGGTGTAGAGGGCAGAAACACATTCAGCCCCCTCGTGTCTCGATGGGACTGATCAGTAACACGACAGATGACTCAGTAAAACAGGCCATTTGTCTCATTTTACTGTCAATCACACTTTAACGCTGATGATACATTATTTGTTGCATCTCTGATGTGTTATGTCCATTCTTTCAGTAAAACTCCAAAAATGTACATGAATTTCCAACAGCAGTCCATTTTTATCCCCCCCTAAAAAAGTCCTGTTTACAGTCATCCTGCGGGCTGGATTGGATTCTATGCAGTGCTGGTTTTGGTACGGATGGAGGGATGGATGGATGATGGATGGATGGATGGAGGAATGAATGGATGGATAGATGGGAATCGACTCTTCGCAGTGTTTGCAGATGCGACCACTCAGCATCATGATGGCCTATTGTTTGCTAAGCAGCATTGATGTCTGGATGGAGATTTGTAGCTGTCATTGTTCAGAAATCTCAATAGGCGCCGAAATCTTGTGTGAGTATAAAACATGGGGGACGTCTACCATGTGACGTTCTCGTGCTACATTTCTTCGAAAGCACAGAAGCAGGTAAATAGGTTTTTTAATGAGCTCAAGAAAGGCCTATTACAGTAGCCTTGAAAGCCAAAGCTCCAGGTGCATTTTGACTCGATGTGACTCGTTTGTCATTTTGCGGGAACACTCATCATTTCCAAGAATTATTGACTGATTCCGTCTGAGTCTGTTACATTTTATTTTCCTTTTTTGCCAAACTTCTTGACTCCGAGCAGCGGCTGCAGCCTGCATGGGTTGCTCACAGTTCGTCGGACTTCTAATACTTCTTTTTGGACAGGTGGTCCAAGAAATCCAGGATCAAGAGAGAAAAGCTATATTCTCCACTCAATGTCTGCTTGGCAGGATGTGTTCGCTGGCTGTGAGAACTATTCCCTCTGCTCCTGTGTGAAAAAAGTTAAGATGGTTTTCTGTCCACCTGTGTCTCCGCGGCTGGACGAAGAAAGGCGGCCCTGCACGAGCACTCGGGATGTGTTTCTTTGTTAATGTGGCTTTTAATAGCGAAATAAAAAACAAAACATGTTTTCAAGAGCGAAAGTGTGACTTTCATTTAATAGCTTGCCTCTCATCAATTTTCTTCACATTTCACCAAAACCTCCCGACACACCTGCGCTCGCTCGCTCCACAACACAACAAGCGAGAAGCGGTGCAACGGAGGACAGCAGAGAACTTCTCCCGCCGGCGCTCTGCGTCTCATCGCCAGCTCATTACTGGGCAGTGTTGGACAAAAACTCCGAGGGGGCGGCGGTAGCCGGCTGCCAGATTGCCTGTCCCATCTGTGTGCTCACGTTTAGTGGAGGGAGGGAGAATTAGAGGCGGGAAAAAGCAGGAACGGCTGCGGAGGGCAACGCTGTGTCTGCTCGCACGGAATACGTGTGTTTCCCCCAAGAACCAGGACGGTGGAAACATTACAACACGAGACGGCGCCGAGCTACAGGATATGAGATCAAAACAAACAACGGACAACAAAATGACAAGCAGAGTTAACGTCAAATAAAATGAGGGCACCTTGATTAGTAAAAGAAATTCTTTTTTTTTTTTTTCCTAAGAAAAAAAAAAGGGAGCGTATTAGGAAGAGACGATGACAAACAGTGTGTGAGTGGAGTCTTAACATTTCTTCAGAGCATCACCAAGCAAACTGTCACTACTGATTAATCCTGATCAAGCATCTCTTTGTGTTTGTGTGTGGAGAATATATTCCATTTGTTGCCCCGAGGGGAGCAAGAGGAGCAGCACTAACAGTGATTAGGTATTCAGTATAAGGTTCAGCACGGGGGACCTGGGGCTTTCTCACAACCATATTTTATGTTTTTTTTTTTTTTACTTTATTTTATTTATTCCACTTTCATAAAAACAAACAAATTAGATAATGTGGATGGGGAGTCTGGGATTAATTTTGAAGCAGCTGATTAGTGTGTGTGTGTGTGTGTGTGTGTGTGTGTGTGTGTGTGTGTGTGTGTGTGTGTGTGTGTGTGTGTGTGTTTGTGGTTAATTAATAAAACAATGGTGGTTAAAAAGTTTGACTCCATCAGCTGCATTTCTATTGCTACCAAAACTCTTCACCTAAACAAATTATGACTTTTTAAAAGATGCTCGACTGTGTTGTCATACAAAAATTTATTTTAAAGTAGATCTTTATAGAGATGTATTTACAATGTGTAGATAGAAAATGACACTTTTAACGGCCGTTTGGTCACCTTGCAAACCATTCTTGCAGTACGAGGAACACCAATGTGCTTCTCCTCTATAGAGTGAAAATTATTGTGTTTTACATTTGTGCTTTTTCACCCTTAGTTAAATGTGTACCGTAATTTCCAGACTATAAGTCCCAACGTTTTTTCAAACGCTTTGAACCCTGCAGCTTATTTAATGATGCGGTTAATTTATGGATTTTTAGGGGTTAATGGGCTTCGTGCCGCCAAATTCTACTTCCTCATGTAGATTCATGCTGTTTTGGACTTCTGCTTCTCCAAAACATGACCTAAAAGTGATATTTCTGCTCTTGGTGACCTCGTCTTGTGCTGCTTTCCGTGGTTCGGGACTCCAGCAGCTGACGGCCGTGAGTGTTGCATTTAGGTGCATCACGTAAAGCCGCTCTGTTGCACTCTGTGGCTGAGAAATCTTCCTCTTCAAAATCACTACCAACAAATAACCAATAAAATACTTTATCAATAGATAAAACCCTCTGTGGTTGTCTCTCTGTCTGTCTCTGCTCCTCCGCAGCAGGCGGACAATGCATGCACACACAGCGCTGTTTGCATGAATTTCCCTCACTATGAAAGACAGATTTGCTGGAATTGATGAAAATATGAGCGATTCCAGTGTTCCTGCAGTGAAATTACTGCCCTTTTACAACGTGGACATCTGCGGCTTATAGTCAAGTGTGACCTATACGTGCACCTTTTTTTTTCCTTTTAAATTTGTGGGTGCGGCTTATATTCAGGTGTGCTCTATAGTGCAGAAATTATGGTAATCAATAAAAATGCGTTCTTTCAACTGCACTGTTTAAAGGTGGCTGTGAACTCAAGACATTAACACCATCAATTGCCAAAGAGTGAAAAAGACTATTCTAAATTGGTTATTTAAAAAAATGTTTGTGGCAGAGAGGTGATCAAACATCTGATGGTAGTCAGGTGTCTGATCACCTCTCTGCCAATAAAGGAGGAGCCGCTGGAACACAGGAGTGTGAGAGGCGGGAAACAGACCAGGCTGCAGTTTGTGTGTGTGAGTTTTGAGTTATGTATTTTGCAATACTTCATAAAAGTAGATAAATGGACATTCCGGCTCTGTGTCTCTGTGGGTTACCCCGGGAGTGGCACATGCCATTGCCACAATGTTTATATAATTTTCTTTCCCCAGGCAAAGGCCTCTGACCCAGAGAAATTGAGCCAGAGGCCCATGTTTGAGTGACTGCCATAGACCATCTCATTTCATTCTCTTCATCTTGAAAGTGACCCAGTGTTCAGAGCAGCTGTTTTCTGAACACCGAGAGAACCACGTCCTTTGGAAGAGGTAGTACTCTCATTGTGGATACAATGCTTCAGAATCTGAAATGATGGAGGCTTCAAGGGGAGACAAAGTTATTACCTTTTTGGAAGAAAAAAACAACCTCTTAAGTCCCTATATAATTTGGTCATTGAAAATGTGACCTGACATCCATGTCAGTCACACGAACAGATCAGCATAATTTGTTGAACATAGTTTGACACAATGTCCCACCATTGGTGAGGGTTTTACAGTGGCTGGCATTCATGGAACCACGTCTACCATAACTGAGAAAAGTGACGCTTGTGTATTTTTGCACTGTCCGCTGTGCCTTGACATCCATCAGATTATTTTCCACTAGTCAATCAATCAGTCAATCAACTTTTATTTGTAAAGTGCTTAATCATATCAGCAGACATTTCAAAGTGTTTTTACACAAAGAGAAGACACAGAACCCAACTGAACCCTACACGCAGAAGTAAAAAGCAACATTGGCCAGGAAAAACTCCCTCATGAGGAGAAAAATTGTCAAAATCCCAATTAAGGAAGAAACCATGGGACGGACCCAAGATTCTGGAAGGGCGACCATCTGTCTTGACCGTTTGGGTGAAATAACAAGAGAGAGAGAGAGAGAGAGAGAGAGAGAGAGAGAGAGAGAGAGTGGCAGACAAGTCAATAGAGTCAACAGAAGACTCTGACAGTGATCAGTAGAGATCGGTACCGTGATCAGAAAGTCCTTGATGGGACGGTCTGACGATGGTCCGATCTCGTTCTGAGGTGGGCCATGGTTATGAGGTGGGGTCATGCTTCTGAGGTGTGTTCACGGTCCTGGGGTTGGATGGTGGTCCTGGGGTGGGGTTTTTTTTCCAGGATCATCATGGCCCGGGTCTGTAGTTTCTGGATTCTTCTCCTCTGGTTTTGTACTCCACCTGTTGGAGAGAAACATAGACGGTGGCAGCATCTTGCAGGTACAGTAAGATAGCAAAGAGAGAAAAAGGAAAAAGAAGCTTCAAATGTAGATTAAAACACCTGTAACGGGAGAGTGAAGAACCCTCAGCAATTTAGACGTATGCCAGCTTAGTTTAGTGGTCCTATTTTTATTTATTTATTTAAACTAGTGAGACGTAAGCAGCATCATTATCTTTGTTTCTATTTTGCAAACATCTTTATAGTTTAGTTTGAGTTCGAATTCAAGACATGTCACGAGCTGTGATTAAATGGAGCAAAAGTAATCAGATTAAATCCGCACTCGATTAAATATGCACCATATAAACACTTCAATTTGATTATATTGCACCATCTGATAAGAAGTACGATGGGACCATCGGCGGCAGTGAAGCCGGCTTTAGATAGCATCATCGTTCATGTAAATGATACATCAGGTTACATCCTACAGTCAGAGCTTTGTGTGCATGTCTGTGACGTCAGTTCACTTAATATGACGCGACGCATACACACCAGGAGCTGGGAAAGGTAGTGGAGCAGGGGTGGGCAAACATTTTGGCCCAGGGGCCACACTGACTTTTAAAATGTTACAGACGGGCCGGTCAGCATTAGATCATACATATCAACATTGCAAATGAGACCTTTGACCTGACTTCAGTGAAAAAGTCTTCAGTTGTCCATTCCTTATCAAACACTCAAAACTCACTGTCAATCTTTCTGTTCTTTGGCCCCCTCATTATTGCAGACGATTTATTGACCCTATTCACATGACGTCACTCAACTTCCTGTGTCTCAGGAACCAGAATACGCTCACCTGGTTACACCATTTAACATGAAAATACTGAACGTTGTGCAGCGTTCAACAAAAAGAAACTTGACTTCCAAAGGTACAGTTAGCGATCGTTATCGTTCTGTGTCTGCGCTGGACGAGGGAAAGTAAAGTCATGATAACAAGCAGCATTTTACAGACTGAGTAGAATAATGAGCCAGCGGTGGAATGAAGCTCAGATTTAGTTGTAGAATATAAAACCTCCTGACCTCTGAGGTTCTGAAGAGGTTTACTCAGTGATCCAGAACCTCTGAGGTTCTGAAGAGGTTTACTCTTTGTTCTCAGGGTCAGAAGAAACAAGGTGAAGCAGCTTTTAGTTCCTACCTCCTCACCTGTGGAACAAACTTCCTGAACACCTGAAGACTGCTGACACACTCACTTCCTTAAAATCAGGACATTCTTATTTGCACAGCTTAATACATTTCTTACCTTATTTATTCTACTTTTTTATGCTGTTTTAAAATAATTAATTTCAGAGCTTTAATGCATTTCCTTTATTAATATATTAATACATATTTCTTATGTCTTTGAAAAGTTTTTCTGTATTTCTTTGTGAAGCACTGTGAGTTGCCCTGAATGGTGCTTTATAAATACATTTGCATTGCCTTGTGTATAACTCCCTATAGCTGACGGCAGTTTCTGAGACTAAACTATGAATAATAAAGTCTATGAGTAATGTTGAGTTGTATTTTGTCCACTTTATTCAATACAGACCACACATTAGTGACATTAGCAGTGTTAGCTTTAGCTTTAGCTTAGCTCCACTTCCTCACAGCCTGGTTGAGACCACAGACTGCTCTGGAGCTCTCAGGGAGAGTTTGGTAGATTGGTAATAGGAACATAGGAGAACACAAGCTGTGTCGGGTGGAGTCAAGCTGAAGCCTCCACTACACCCCCACCACACCGCTGGCTGGTTGCTACATTATATTCAGTCTGCAGTTAAAGTGGCTGCTTGTTATTACTTTCCCACGACGAGCGCAGCGACAGGACGATCACCATCACTAACCATATCTTTAGAAATCGCCTTTAGTTTTGTTCATTGCTGTCTGATGCCAGAAAGCAGAAGTTGAGAATGTCACAGTGAAGACTTCTTCTTCTTCCTCTTCTTTTGTGTCACTGTGAAGCCGGTGCACTTAATACGCCCCCTGGTGAAACGCCAGGTATTGCAGGGCTAGGTCAAAAATAATGACATCTTGATTATATGATTTCAACCTTTGGCAGCCGGATTAAAAAGACCAACGGGTAGTTTGCCCACCCCTGTAGCACAGTAATCTGTAACACATCACACAAAAATCTGAACCCTGCTCGTCTCTTCCTCATTATATTTTAAACCAAGAGAAAGTTTCTGTGATGTTGCAAAAAGAAGTACCGCAGACATCATTGCTCTAGTCAATTCTAGTGGTTCTAGTGGTTCTTCTGTGAGGCTGTGAGATTCTATGCACATGTCACAAACAGCAAACATCTGTGCAAAGCATTATGGGATTGATCCACTGAAATGAATCGGGTCATATCTTGGTGCATATAAACGTCACAACATCCTATTACTTGATTCAGTGTTTATGTAACGGGACCATCTGAGTTCGTAGAATTCAATCAGACTGACGACAAAGTGACCATAGAAATGTAGCTATTGTGAAATACAGCAACCCAACGAATGTAAAACTAAACGATTAAGGCTTATCAAAGGCAGGGAGATTAAACCATGTTGCTCACCAGTAAAGTCTTTACAGGTCTTTACTCGTACTAAGAATGATGATGAGAAACACCCCCCAAGTCCCCCAAGTCCTCCAAGGCCTTTTGTTGTGAGACGCTCTCACTCCTTCTTCAGTTTTTCATTTTGGTCCTGGTCCAAGTCCTTCTAGAAGTTTCTGCTTTCAAACCATTGACTTCTGGCCATTCCTCTCACTTGAGTCACTTGTCAGTAGTGTCAGTGCCCTAAAGGTTCTGTATCCTTCTAAATCCTCCTCAGTATTCTGTCAGTGTGGCATGATGACAAAAACAGAGTCAGACATGTTTATAACCTCATGTTGATTCCAACACAGTCTGTGCTGTTCTGCTGACCTGGTTCAGAAGTGTAACCCCTTTTGTTTGTGTCCTCACAATTCCTGATATCTAATGATGAACTGACAGCAATGTTAGCATATAACCAATCACATTGTGATTATATCAGCATGGTAAATGACTGATCTTCTGGAATCAGGCTTATGAAACTTACTGATTATTGTTGTGACCGACTCAAATCTCTGATTAGGTGCCAGTTGCAGCTGTCACTTCTCTCGTCTCTCTTGTTTCCTCTGGGACATTTGTTGTCGTATTCATTCTGACTTTGTCTCATCTGTTTGGCTCTCGGGAGCATCTGTCAGTCGACACAAGGCTCTTCTAAATGGACTAATGTGAAAGTCAGCTCAGCAGCTCCTTGGTGGGTTTCAGGTCAAGTGGAAGTCTCTGTGTTTTGGAGACCGTTACTGTTTTAGGAAATACTTTTGCTTTGTTGTTCTCCAGAATGCATTCCTCACGGATGCAGTGGTTCTCAGTCTCAGATCTGTTGGAAGAATCTGCCTGTGAAATCAGGTGTCTGGATTGAAATGGTTGATGCTTCAGAATGAGCACAAACAAACCCCAAAATGCAATCTCTATTAAAACTGATCGTTCCCTTCGTAAAGTAGGAATCTTTTTCAGAGATGTTAGCTGGATCACATTAAATTCAAAAAGAAAATCTTCTGAAGATTTTGTTTTTCAATTATATGTCTTGAAAACTTTTGCTAGTCTTTGCTTTTTCTATAATATTCAGACTGACCAACATAGATCCACAACAGATGGGTTTTGAACACTCTTTGAGGTATAGGATATCTTCCCCTAACCAGATTCAGCCTTGTATTATCGAGATCCAGCTTGTTTCCTCTGACCATCATATTCAGTCTCTGGTTGCTAAGATGTGCCCATTATTATCACCTTTTCAAGGTTACTTTATTAGTACCCATAGGTAAACTTGTTTTAAAGATTTTGTGATGCAACGGTGTGTCATGATAAACAAGACACACTATGAACCACACAAACAGATAAATAGATAATTGGTCGAGTGAAAACAAGTGCTCAATGTTCCGTTGTCATCAATAAATAGCTAAGATAAGATACAAATAGATTAAGAGAAACCACAATAACACACAAAACCTTACAGTGATAAAAAGCAGTCGCCAACATAAACCAGGATAAGACCATTCAATGAAAAGGCAGAACAAAAAATAGAGCTAAAAATTGATAAATAGAATAAAATACAATAAAGTGCAATGTCTCTGGGTCTTATAGAGCTCACTGATGGCGACAGGTACAAAGCTGTTGGGAAAACGCTTTGTACTGCACTGTGGGACCAGGAACCTTCATCCAGAGGGGAGGAGCTCAAATTCACTTCTTAAAGGATGGGAGTCACTAATAGTAATTGCTGAAGCCATCCTCAGTACCTGTTTAGTGAATAGGGAGGCTGGAAGAGACTGTGACTCACCAATTAGATGACTGGACCATTTTACAATTTGGTTCAGAGAGTTCCTCTCTTTCAAAGAAGTCTGACTGAACCAGGCCAACAAGCAAAATGATAAAACAGACTAAATATAAGACAGATCAAAAAGACTCAGGAATGTTCGGTCATTGTGGAAAAAAGTACGTTTCCTGAGGCAATGGAGACGCTGACGGCCCTTTTTACAGACCGACTTGCAGTTTTCTTCAAAATTAAAGTTTTCGTCAATAATAGTACCGAGGTATTTATATGATTGCGCTTGCTCTATTTTCTGGCCTTTAATTAAAGTGACTCTGTGCCTGTCTAGTTGTTTTCTAAAATCAATGAGCATATCTTTTGTTTTTAATATGTTCAGTTGAAGGTGGGACTCTTCACACCACTGGACAAACTCATTGATGACTGGGCAGTGGCTGGTTTCACCCTCTTTGAGGAGGCTGACAATAACAGAATCATCTGCATATTTGATGATGGTTCTTTTGTCATGTCTGCTCCGACACATGTTTGTATAAAGAATAAATAAAAGAGGTGACAGCTCACACCCTTGTGGAGAACCAGTGGAGGAGAACACTGGGTCAGACAAGAACCCCATTTACTCTGACTCTTTGTGACCTTTAGGTTAAAAAGTCAAAAAATCCAGCCCACCAGTTTTAGCAGATTTCAAACTGCTTTGAAATTCTTTTGGCTAAAATATGGGGCTGGATTGTATTAAAAGCAGAGGAAAAATCAATCAATCAATCAATCAATCAATCAATCAACTTTTATTTGTAAAGCGCTTAATCATATCAGCAGACATTTCAAAGCGCTTTAACACAAGAGAAGACACAGAACCCAACTAAACCCCTCCAAAGCAGAGGCAAACTGCCACAGTGGCCAGGAAAAACTCCCTCATGAGGAGAAATTGTCAAAAACTAT
>OMNM01015821.1:11830-26856 GCA_900302745.1 Parablennius parvicornis | reverse complement strand
GTATTGCACAAGGATGTATTAATACTTCTAAATGGGCCTTGTAATTAGGTTCTTTATTTCTATAAGAAGTGATTGAAATCAGCAGATGTAGATGTATAATATTTAAAAAAAAATTCATTTCCCTTCGCTTGAAACAACATTGTGACACTTAACAACTTCCTTAGACAGCCTTGAAGGGCCCACCTGCTGTGGAGACATGCCAGAATTAAGACACTTGAAAATGTCTACATTTTAATCAGCTCACTCTCATTTCGTCAAGTGATTGCAGCCACTTGAGAACAACAATATAGTGTTTTGGTAATAAATCAAGAACATTTTATTGTACAAATCAGTTTTTGTCCTTTAAATGACTATATCTGGATCAGGAGAAAAAAAAGTGTGTGCTGGTTTTGAAACGAGGTCGTGCTGGCCACAATTACCTTATTGTTTATTCTACGAGGCAGAGTCCACTAAAACAATCTTGTCCAATCTAACATGACAGTGAATTAAATACCATTGCAGAAGAATGTTGTCATGGGAACATCTTGTACTTCTCTATCTCATATTATTGTGAAACTGGTGAGATCGGTGATTAGATTGCACGGTCTAGTTGCAAGAATGATGTTCTGACTTTAGTTTGTTTGAGTCAGTATTCTCTGCTCCAACAGCACACAATAACAAATGCGAGCTACTTTTTTTCTTTTACATTACAAAAATGAACAAGCTTGTGTTTGAAACACACTTAAAGCCACTGCAAGCTTTCCTGTTAGATTCCCAAAGCGAGGAACTTATTCTGCATGTGTCTGTCCTGATTTCTGTTGAGATAAGTTCTGATCAGCCAACAAACGCATACTTCTGAGAAGAAGTTGCACGTACTGGTGCTTTCAGTTGTCAACAGACTTGCATGACAGGTGTGCTGCAGTGTTATTTCCTCACAGCATGTCTGAGCATGTGTGTGTGTGATAAAGGGAAATTTTCAAAGCTCATCATTTTAAAGCGCTTGAGGGTATCTGATTTTACAGTTGGTTTTTTTTTGTAATTCTTTTTTTGTAATAAGCAGCGTCGACTGTGTTCTCTTTCAGGCAATCGTCAGATCCATTGGATTCTCGTGGGTGCTGCCGTTGTGGCAGGCCTCATAATTATGTCAATTGTTTGCATGTACGTCTTCGTGAAAGGTGGAAAGCCGAAGAGCATGCCACAAGCACTTGTAAGATATCCGCCCTTTCATGTGTCTGAGTTACAACTGAGAAATGTCACATTACTGGAAAATCAAGCCCTCTGGCAAATGCATTACTGTACACACATTCAGTTTGTCACTGAGGCGGTAGCCCAAAAGTAATTACCAACACATTGTGATTGACATTATTGTTTTAGGAGTGTAGAAAATTCCAGTGACTCATGGTCATCTTTGCAGTATACCTTGTAGACTGTCTTCATTCATTGTATAGATGTAAAGTGAGTCTTACTTTTATTGATGTTTAAATAAGTCAGCAGGCCATTTATGTAGATGGTCACATCTGATTGTACATTAAATTCATGGTTCACATTACCAATCTGTCTTCTTCTAAACAGGCTGCCCAAAAAGCAACCCAGAATGTCCCACAGCCTCCAGATAGGAATCTCATCATTTCTGAAGTGAAGCTCATCACTCAAAGTGAAACCACAGTTTATGCTACAATCAGGATGATCTCCAGTGTGCCCTCAGCTGGGTTTGAAGGATATTCCCCCCAGGATATTCTCTTCCATGCCTGGCAGGATGGCTCTGGCTCCTTTGAGGGCACAGGTGGAAGCAGTGCAATGCCGAATCCCGGCAACAGCAGTGCCCAGTCCTCCGATATCTACAGCACAGTGGCTGCCCATGTCCCAGAAGAGGAAAATGATGATTTTCAGATGCCCATGAATGAAGACAGCATGACCCGTGACCCCCTGCTCTCTTCCAGCCTAAAACACTGGGATAATAGTAAAAGGAGTCCAACACTGATGCCACATAGAGCACCGATATTACCTGATGTTGGTTCTGGTGAAAGAGATCCAGCCAGTCCGCTAGTGCTTAAAACTTTGAAGGATATCAATGGACAACTCATGTTGCCTTCGCTCACTTTACAGTTTGATGACATCATTGAGGACGCTGCCTCACCAGTAAGTCCCGAGAGGAAACCCCTCTTATCAGACCTCATAGACTCCAAGGACGGGCCATCGTTAGTATCCTTGAAGAACTTAGACACCTCAGAGTGGTCGGACTCTGGGTGTGATGATAGCACTTTTAACAGTCCGACTCAGCCGTACTGCAACTCAAATTACTTCCCTACTCAGCCAGCTGGTATTAATCTTCAACAAGGAACTCAAACAATACCTGAATCAGCTTACAAACCAAACTGGATGCGTACAAGTCTTCGTAAATGTGGATCCAGAGAAAGCTGTGAAGACACGAGAACAAACTGTCCAGGGATGGAAGGAGATAAGGAGGATGAAGACGACGAAAGAGTTGAGACCTCTTTTGCTTTGGGAAAGTGGACAGTGCACATTCAAGACTAACAGTGTTATGGATTTGAAATCAACTTCCTGGGAAAACTGGAAACGCATTACCTCACCACCCAGTTGTATATTTGTTTTGGAGGTTGTAAAAAGGGAGAAAAAACAAGGAGGACTGAAGCCAGCTTTGATGATAATGCTGAGAAAACAGGCAGTTGCAAAGTTATACTGTGTGCATTGTAGTAGAACAAAACCAAAGACAATGTCTGAATTAATCACTTTTATCACACAACTCTCATCTGCAAGTTTATTGTTCGTTTACACCTCTTTCTATTTATCAATTAACAAATTTGACTAACTTAACTATTTGAATGGTAACTACAGCTTACATTAACTGAAGGGTTTGCGATTGAAGAGTATATTTATACATATTTAAACACACATAGTGAATCACTGTTTACTTTGTCATCTTTGTTTAATGGGAAATAACATATGCTTATGTTTGACCTGGATCCAAAGATCACATGTATTTAGATGTGTCCAAATGGACTGAAATTGACTGAAATGTTTTACAGTCTAGAGATAGAAGGTTGGGCCTCACCTGTAAAGATTTTCAAAGTGACCAGAGCTGCTAAAAAAAACACTAGGTGTCAGGGGAATGCCTTTCCCCAGTATAATTGAGAACCCCGCAGTTTGAAATCTGTTGAAAACCCTACCATAAAGCTTCACAGCAGCTTCAGGACAAACATCTGCACATCAATAAGAGAATGTGTTATCAGACTATACAAATGTTCCGGTGTCTCAATCTTCAAGACAAGCATGCACAATTTGTCCCTGAGACAACACCAACACCATCCCAACTTATTACACTCCCAGCCTAAACACACAAACCTAGTTCAGTCATTTTAAATTACGATATGGACAGTGTGGCTCAAAGATTAGACATAGAAACCAATCTGAATGTATTATGCCTGAACTAATGTCCATCAAGGATTCTTTGTCCCAGCGAGTTGTTAAAGACAGGATATATATGACTGAATATCTCGAACAGATACATCTACAGATTTCACTTTCATCGGCAATCTATGGAAGTTGTACACTGGTTCCATCTGTAAATAAATAAAGGCAGTATCTCTCTCTTTTTTTTTTTTATCTCATAGTAGTTTATGAACTCATTTTGTCCTCATTGTTTGCTGTTCTTTCAGTGGAACATATTGTAGTGTGGTAAATATATTGGAAGGAGGGGTCATGGAGCAGCCTAAGCCTTGCTGATAACAGGTAGGATTTTAGCAGCTGGAGCATAATCTTTTGTAGACAGCTGTAAAGCAATAACACCGGGTATGTTGAAACAGGTTAATGGAAAAAGATAGTTTACGCACTGTAACATATGTATTCATGTATGCTGAACAGATGTCACATAAAGGTCGTAGCATTCTGACAATGATTTTGTTGTCTTAATATTCCATTAAGATAAAATGGATTATTAATAACGGTAATCAATTTTTCACTGAAATATTTATAAAAGTGTGTCAATTTGGGGTATTTTATAATCATGCTAAAGAATGTGAACTGGAAAAAAATGAAAAACTGTCTTTAAAACCTTTTCACGGGGTCTGTTGGAGAGTTTCTGGTTCCGTTTCGTGTTGTTGTTCAGCGACTTACTGAAAGAAGATTGTTAATGTAACTCAGACTTTGACCCTCCAAATAAAACTTACCATCCTACTGCCCAACAAACGCATTGTTAGTACAATAGTATTCTGGAACTCTAGGAAAGGGTGACCCAATTTCAAATGTGCTTTGAATTATTATACAATATACAGAGTAGTTCTTGTATCCTAGCTGGCATTGTCCCTGTAATATAACTTGCAGGTTCTTTCATGTTCTTTTACTTTATGGGCAGCTAAATGAGGAAGTGATACTCCCATTAACTGTAACAAGGAGGAGGGAAAATAATTGTTTGGAAGAAGGGAATGTTTTCCAAGGGATTATGCAACCCTTGTGGAGCTCAGGTTTTATACCTATTGTAAGTTTGGTTATTGAATTGATACCAGATACCTGAAAGAGATCATTCACAGTGAGAGGCACACATGACATGAAGGTGTGAAGACAAATAGAATCAGATTGAACATGGTTTACTTTGATATGGCAAACAAAGGTGGTAGGATTAAAATGAGATTAGTATATATGGAACAACTGAGTGTGTTGTCTGTTTTAATTCTGGTTTACTCATTTGGATGTTAATTTTATTTTGTTTGTTTATTTTTGTTTATTTTTTACATGTTGAAAAAAAAAAATAAATAATTCGTGAAAAATGGTTCATTCATTCCTTCACATATAGAAAACTAATCAGTGTTGACTGATATTGATTAGAAATTTTTTTCAGATTTGTTTGGTTGAAGCAGAATAAAAATCAGAAAGACAACTTTTTAAAATTTTCAGTGCATCAATGACAAACCAGAAAGCATTCTCAATTCAGAAGTCCATATAGCTGCATGCAACACAAACAAGATCCTGAGTATTTTTTTGCAGAATGACGGCTAAATGCTAGACAACTTTGTCAAGGGTAAAAAATGCCACACAATTGAGTCAATTCTTCTGGAGGCACAATGTCAACACAAAGGGCTGATTATGAACATGTCAAAAGCTGAGATGCTTGGCCAAATTGTTATGCAGAAATTGTTGGTTCAAAGTCATTGCGTACGTGTGACACTAGTGCAACACTGAGAAAGCCACATGAAAAACAAGTGTGCCGTTGGAGTTTCAGGTTGACATGATTTGCTGCATTGCTCCATGGTGCTCTCACCTTACAAGACATGGTTCAGTTCTGGGCTTCTGTCTTCAGTATGCATGTTCCTTCCTGGGGTCCTCATCCTTATTTAATACTATTTTTTGTGGACTTTAAACGGTGGGGACCAAAATGAAAATCAATTCCATACAACCTGAGGTGAGCCATGTTTGAGGATGGGTCACGCACTGGTGTAGCGGTGAGCACTTTTACCTGTTATACCTGATTTTTACATGAGTGCGTGGGTTTTCTTGTGATATTCCTGACTTTTATACAGTCCAAAAATATATATTTGAGGTTAATGTGTGAGTAATTAGCTTGTAAGTGTGGATGTCCTTGTTTGTGAAGTCCTTCTTTTTACTGTGTTGGACTGGTAATGTGTCCAGGATGCATGCTGCCATCCCCTTTAGTCAACTGGGATCGGTTCCAACTATTGAATCTGATGGACGAATGAACTGCAACAATGCCAGTCCTGCATGAGACTTGTACCCAAAGAGGGCTTTTTAAACAAGTATTAACCAAGAATAGTGCATTTCATAGTCCTCCGGTATTCTTTATCAAACCAAAATATCTCCATACTTCTTCTCAGCTATTTTACAGTGAATCAAACACATTAGCTTTGACAAGGATGGGCTTTGAGCTTATACAAATAATAATTCCAGAACATGAGACGAGGGAAAACTAGTTTTATAGAGTTTAATTCAATATGAGCAGGAACCTGAAAGTGCTGAAGAAACAGCAAAGTTCAGGGTTACAAAAAAAAAAACAATAACAATGAAATAAACAGAAATGGCTCTTGTGAGTAGGAGTAAGTGGGAGGCTCAGAGAAAAAAAGAACTGAAATCAAGTCAGAAAAAGTGGGACAACAGTCTTCATGAGATTCAGGCTGGATGTAAAATGGCAAAAAAAAATAATAAAAAGAAAAAGAAAAGGAGAGTGCAAAAGGAAACAACAGAAGATGTCAGGTTGTAGCCACTCATACCGACAAAAACACTGCAATAAGAAAGAAAGCATTATTTTTTTTTCTATGTAGAGTGTTTGTAAAAGGAAGAAATGTCATAGGCCGTGTTGTCAAACTATTCATCATGCTTTTTCTTCTCTGTATCTTCGTATCTGGCTCTTTGAAAAGTTTTCATTACAAGAAAAAAAATCTGTCTTTGGTTAGCTCACACACTGACAGATCCTATTCTTTCTGTCTGCCAGGAGGCGTTCTTTGTCCTCTTTCAACTATCCAAGTCCAGAGAAGATCGACTTGAAGATTGCAGGGTGAAACCTTTTGAGTGCCACCGCCATAATAAAATTTTGAATGGGCGATAGCGGTACGGCTGAACCCAATGATTCTTCACAAATAGAATTTCAATCACTGCCGAGGGTGTATACAGGCTCGGGATCAATGAATATATTGTTGCACTGATAGCATTTGGCACTTAAGTCATTTCTTGCACTGAGAGCACATGGAAGGCAAACAGGTTTAACCATAACCACGAATAAATACTTTTTGAAAACTCTCCTGAAAGTACAGACTGTATTCCATCTTCCTCAAAGGTTGGAGTTTGCATGTACTTAATTTGTAGCTTTCTTGCCGAGAAATTTTTAAGTATTGTAATTTCCACAATATAGGCCGCTACTTTTTCCATACGCTTTGAACCTTGCGGCTTAAACAATGCTGCGGCTAATTTATGTAATTTTTTATGGGTTAACGACCTTCATGCCGCTGATACATGACTAATGCATTAAGTAACACTGGCCTTTATTTTATTTCTTCCTAATTGTGGTGGGTGTGGCATATATTCGGGTGCACTCAATAGTCAGGAAATAATGGTAATGGGTGACTTTAAAATGTATGTAAGGCTCTCTGCCTGTACATATCAGTCATGTGATGGACTGTTGATCTGTCCAGGCTGTCCCATATGTTTTCCCTCACTGTCATTAGACATCAGCTTCATAAAACCATGAGTTTGATAAAGCTGTATCAAATATGGAGGAACAGAAATGTATGATGTTTGTTTTGTTCTAGTAGGGACTTGCTGGGCTGATGCACCTGACTATCCTCATCATCAGTACAATTAAAGCTAATGAATCTATTTAAATTGGTATGGGTGTATCAGCCCTGTCCAGCTTCTCTATTCTGATCTGATCAAACTGCTTGGTTGGCTGTTGTTCCTCCTACCCCTCTCTCTGGTTGTAAACAAATTGATGCTCTGCTTTTATTCTGATCATGGCAATTAGGTTGGCACAGTACATTACTCTCACACAATGGTCATATTCAGGCAGTTGGATAAATGAGGTGTCCTAAATATCTGGGGCAGTGACTTATTTTTAAGAGGATCCACCCACAAATATAGGTTTTATACCTGCTTCATACAATTCTGTTCAATTCAACTTTGTTTATATAGCACCAAATACAACACAGTCATTTCTAAGTGTTTTTTTTACAGAGAGAAAGCCCAATAGCCTTTAGGTGGCAAACGACTGAAGCCTATCACTGACAACCCAGAGGAGAAAGACAACATACACCCTCTCAGGTCGCCAGTCCATGGTTGAACACACTAAGAGACATAAAATCACAAACATTCACACTACCAGGCAATCCAGAGTTGACAAACATGCATTTGGACTAAATGGGAGCACCAGACGAAAACACACACTCACACAGAGGAAAACATGCAAACTCTACACACAAAGGCCTTGGATGTATAGCAATCAAACCAGGACCCTCGTTTAGAGCCATCTTAAATCTCCAATAGAACTCTAATAATGTTGACTAATGAATAAGATCCAAAATCTGAGTCAATATGGGAAAATGTCATAACTGAAATTAAAACTAAATTGGGCATTAGGCAGTAATGAAGGTAAAAGTCTGCAGAATACAAAGCTCAATTGTTAGAAATTTTTTATTCTCACTCAAAACTTGTTTTAAAAGAATAAAGGAAAATTAATTCTTGTGGGGGAAAAAAATGCAAAAAAAATACAGGGAGAGGTGGCCTGAACATAATCTTATCACTGCCTTTGAGTTTAAGAAACAATTAGTTTATTTCTTGCAAACTTTGACTAAGACACATCAAAATATTACCTGGCTAGATTTCAGCTTGTGTTTCTTCTGTCATCAAAAAAAAGCTGTGAGTATGTATAAGCATGTCTAAACAGAAGCTCTAACAGTATTCTTATTTCCCTCCGCCATCAGTAATGAGTTGAAGCGTTTCATTTAGTGAATGCCCACCAAGTCTCGTACTGTAATAGGTTCACCACTTCAGTTTGTACAGGACCTGCAGACCTTCTCTGAACAAATCTGAGCATTTCAGGATAAAACTGAAGTTAAGCAACTTTTTTTTAGCATCAATTCTCTACTCCTGTCTTAAAACTAAAGAGGTGATTCTCCCAAAATGAAGTGAAGAAGCAAAAAAAAAAAGAAAAATGGAGCATCCACTTTCATCTGCTTAGTGATGACAGGCATTGTTAAAGCTGAGCAGACAGGTTTCATTGGGCTTTTATGCTTTAACATGACATAAATGAATCACAACAAGCATCCTGTTTTTGTTTTTTCCTGTCCTCAAAGACACCTACATCTCTTTCCCAGACCAAATCATTTGATGAATTGAAGTCTGTGTGTAATTGGATGCAATCACTTCGCCTCCACCCTTTTCCTCTCTTGCATTCTGATGAGCTCTTAATGGGCCCTTGATTAAAAAAGGCAATGGAAACAGCTGTCAAGGCCGGCGAGGAGATGATGGATCATCCAGGGGACTTCCGTGTCCATTAAGGCTCATTCTTGGCCCGATCACCAGCAGGTGAGGAGATGGATGGAGAAAAAAGCTTTTGTAATATTAAGTTTGAAACAATATGATTCCCAGTGGAACAATAATCACTTGAGTGAAAACTGATGGATGGGTTTTAAACAGTGAGATAAGATTTCCATCCTCCTTGTGGAGAAACAATCTCATCATATCTTTTAGTGAAATTAAATCAGAGAATGTGATGAAAAGTACAATGTCTCTAAGAGCTGCAAAAGCACTGTGTCATGTTCTCAAACAATTGTGATAAAGGACTGAATCACGATAACTGGCTTATACCATAAAGTAAGATATTTGACGATTGTGTTATTTATCAGAAAATACTGATATAATAATATTAGATATGAAAACATGAAATGTCTCACTTCAAAGACAGTTTTGGTGTATTCCCCAATAACAAAATGTCTGTTATCCTTTCATTTTCTGGCCTCGAGCTTTTGTCACAACAGTTTTACTATAAACGTGAGCCCCAAAATAAGAAAAAGAAACATGAAACACTCTGTTTTGGCTACAAAGTCTGCAGTGATCACCCACTGGCAGTTCATGGAGATACGAACACAATAGTTTCAAACAATTTAAAACAAAAAACTTAAAATTATTCACATAGTCTACATCAGTGACAAAGACAGCAGACAAAAGAAATAAGATATAAAACTTTTTTTTTTAAAGACATTTTTGTATAGGTGAATTTCTTTGGGTGTAATTTATTGTGGTGATTATGTTATGGTGATGTGATCAGCTGAGTGAGGTGCAATCATTCAGGTGATGAATGGACGTTGGGCAAGTCTTACTCAGGATGCCGGTAGCTGATACGCTTCTATGTTGACATTGAGATTGTAAAACATTTGGGTTCAATATCACAGCTCTTTATCTTTGCCATCAGGGTTTGTTGGATAAAAGGAAAACTCACCCAAAGGTTCCTATTGTGACTGTTTGTATTGTGTGTGAATGTTAGATGATGTTCAAAGAAACAGATGAAGATGTGCAGAAGAGCATGAGGGCAGGTGAAAAATGAGATAGCACAGAAAACATATAGATGTTGAAAACATGACAATGGCTTGCAGGAAAGCAAGAAACAGAGCTATAGTATAGAGTTACTGGGAAGAAGGAGGTAAAATCATAAAAGCTATAGAGAACATCCAAGCAGTGTGGAAAATGTGGTAGAAAAAGGAACATGGAACACTCAGCTGTAGCAAACCATTGTGAAGTCAGAGAAGCTCAAAGCAGAAAAAGTTAACAAACTCAAAGAAGCACTTGAAGAAAAGCCTGAAGAACTTGAAGAATACAAATCACAGAAAGAACAACTTATCGAAGCAAAACAAAACAATAACTGAAACTAAAAAATAACTTGAAGAAGCATGCAAAGAATTCAAAGGAAAAGTGAAAGAATCATAAATTGAGATGCCAATTTAACAAATCACCGACTCAAAATTAGATAAACATCTACAATTTTCTGCAGACACATTAAGCCAACATCTTTTTTTTCAGTGTTACATAATAAAATGGCAGCAGGTTGCTCCACCATCCCCTACTTCTTTCACTTCTTTGCTGCAAAGTGACCTAAGTGCTGCATCAAATACAACTGGGATATCAGAGTCTGCTCCCTTTATAACGGCTGTGATATCCTCTGCTCCTGTGAGGTGCAGCTTAAATGCATGAACATCCAACAGGGCACATCTGCAACACAGTCCCACAGCTACTCTGGCTTTTATCCATAATTCATGCAAGTAAAAGCAAAGAGCAAACATGAATTGAGAATAAGCATTTAATGATTAATGTAACACAATGAGTTATTCTGAACGTGATGCAAATATTAATACCATTTTTGATTGGTCATGCATGTGTCACCTGGTGCATACAAACCCTTTATAAACAGTGATTTATACTTCAGGTACAAACTGCTTTGCATAAGTAGTAAAAGTGCAAAAATCAAATTTTTCCCCAGAGGAGAATGTAACATTTGTGCTATTGTTTTATTTTCTTCTTCCTGTAGGCATAGTAAGGGAATAGAAAAAAAAAACACAAAAAAAAACAGCACTTGGCATGAGGTGATCCTGGTGGGCCAGGAAGTTAAGCAGACTTCCAAAGAAAGACAAATTAATAAAGATGTCCCTCAGCTGCTTTGTTCCCGTGGTTATTCTTAGTTTGACATTCACTGCTGGTGCATGATGGGAAGCGAGGGCTTGGCAATCCGAGCTTGTATTGTTGATATTCCAGAGGCAGGTGTGCTCTAAAAGCTTAAAAATAACCACTCATCCTTCCATACAACTCTGTGGCCATGAATGATTCCTTCTTTACTCAGAGCCCCAGTTTGTTTTTAGCTCCTGTCAATCAAATCTGCCCCCAGATGCACAAATATATAAGATCATGCAAGCATGACAACACAGTTAGTGAGAATAAGAGGCTGAGTTCTTCAAGATGAATGCAAAAGAATTGAATAAGAAAAAAAGTACTGTACCGTACTAAAAACAAAAGTCACGCAAGTGGAACAGTATGAAACATTAGCTTTATGTTTACAAGAAAAAACGTAATCAGACAACGTGAACAAATTCACTTCTAATGAACTCTGCCAAGTGGCGTTGCTCTAAATGAGACAAAAGAGCTCCAGAAACTAATCAAAGATGACACGGAGCAACAGCAAATGTATTATGAATTGGATTTCACTTGTCAAATTCATTTCTAGTGATTTAGACAGACAAACACAGACAGACAGTCAAACACACTCACACACAAATGGAATGCAAAGTGTGTCCACACCATTGGGAGCAACTTGAGGTTCAGTGTGTTTCTTGAGGACAGGCTGGGATGGGGGGATCGAACATCACTATTGGGATTAGGAAGGCAAGCTGCTAAAAGAGCAGATCAAATCTGACAAAGGCCAGCTTAAGTCAAATCAAGCGGGAAATTGTACAAAAACTGATCTTATCAACACAAGCGGGCGACAATATTCCAAACATTATCCCAGCTAATAATTTCCCCATGTTTAACAGATAAAATCAGCATTTGAGCATGCTAGCATTCGCTCAACTGCACCACAAAAATGAAAGTCATTAATTCCGTCATGAAATGTATTGATAATAACAATCATATCAATATTTATACTAACAAATCAAACAAATGATCTCTGACCAACCATGACCAAGCGTCCAAACATTTTGTTTTTTATTTTATTATAATCAGATAGCAAGAAATTATTCAGTCAGTTCAACAGTCCAATTATATAATCAGTCCAGCCAGAAAGCACAACAGACATATTAATAATAGAACTATCTCTGGCAAGAAATGTATGGTGATCATGTATCTTAAGAAATCTCTTAATAAATCTAAGGTTGAACAGTGGAGGCAACCATTGTAAGCCAGAAAAACAACCTAGCATTTACTAATAACACTTTGTTATGGGTCAATCTGAAATTCAACAATTCGCTCGAGGATTTTTCACAGTGACAGACGGAATGACGATTAAACCAGCAACTTTGGGATTGGAAGCCAGCTTGCCTGAACAACTACTCCACAGGGGCTCAGGGCATGAATCTAATTATAACTTAAGGAAAATATGACGCTAGCTCAACAAAAGCAATCACTTCTTAATTGGCATTTGGTTAAAATCTTATCTGAAGCCAATCTTGACATGAGACATCTTAATACCAGCTTCAAATGACCTTTATTTAATTAACTGGCAGCCTGATATGGAAAACCACAGGAGAGACGAGAGTCTTTATGACTCATTCTCTTCTAAATCTGTTCAAGAGTTGACGCCAACCCTTGGAGCAGTCATTGAAATATTTTGGATGTAGGAAATAATCAACAAGTCCAAGTCCTTCCTAAAACGATATTAGACATATTATTAGCAAAAACAGAAGTTTGATTTTTTAAGGAGGAGAAACCAGATGACTTGAATCTTGTTTCGTGTCCCTGGTAATACTCTGTCTTAACCCTGTTCTTGTTTACCTTCCATGTCTAACTGCAACCTTCTACCTTCTCTTGTTTACAGCTTGTCATCTCTTGACTATTTTCTTTTTCAGCAATTCTTTATTATTCCTACCCAGGTGAGATAGCATCTCCCAGGACATGGATAAATGTATATTTCTTTTTTTGACAGTTTGCGGTTTTGCTGGAGTCTCTCGTCCTCCTGAGGCCAGTCCAGCTGTTGCTTTCAGCTGCTCAGGTCTGATCGTGTGCGGAGCAGTTGTGTCATCACGCGTCAGCTGTTTGTCCACGGAGAAGTCTGTAAATCGATCGGGCATTAATCTGTGTGTGCACCCACAGTGGTTGAATGCGTGTGCCCAGATACAGCGGGAGGGTGTCATCGGTCTATATTTACCACCTTGAGAATGAGAGAGAGCATTGTGTTGTCCACATACTTGGCACCAAAGAACACTTTGTGTTCGGGGTCACCGTCATCACTTCATCAGGAGAGACGCAGTCGGAGGAGAGGCTGAAGTAGATGCAGGCAGACAGTCTGTGAGAGGTGATAAAGTAGAGGTGAAAGTAGAGGTGAGACACCGAGGCTGACCGGACAAGATCTTCAAGGATAGAGAGAGAGAGAGAGAGAGAGAGAGAGAGAGAGAGAGAGAGAGAGCAAGAGAGAGGCTGACAGAAAAGGAGGTGGGATATATTCTTCCTATAGATCTGACACCCAGAGGACTTCACCTGTTCTTTTAAGAGAGCGTGAGTGGGATTTCCATGTTCTTAGCCTTCACCTCGATCTACATATTACATGCAGGTGTCTGGCCTTTTATCAGTTAAGATGACACATTACAATACATGATAAGACTAAGCCTGCATACACTGTACCTCTAGGGTATCTACATAAGGCTCCTAATTGTTAGTCTGTGCATTGTCAGAGAGGCTTCTTTTTTCTAGTTTCTCTTGGGAAGTTTTCTTGTTTCTCCACTTAGTTGAACTTCCTAATGGTCTTGTCTTTTCATGGCCTTAGTGGATGTAGCTTTTAATTACTCTCAGGAGACAAACGTGTTCAGACGATGGCTTCCCCTTCAGCAGGAAGAACAGTAAGCCATTTGCCCCCTCATGCCTCTGTTGATACAGCTTTCCTATTATCAGACCCGAAAATTCCGTTCCCCTTTCACTCCGGAGACCAGAAAGTACTCTGTGTGTTGAAATGGCATCAGTTTGCTTCAGCTCCGTTCCCTCCAGGGGCACGGGGATCCAAGCATTCCCATGGAGACTGATCAATTTTAATGTGCCAGAGGTCGACTTGCCATTAACAGTGTTCAAACAAACCTCTCCCCTCACACAACACCGAGCCAGAAAAAAAGAAAGAAAAGAACAGAAAAGAAAAATCAGCAGGGGAATCAGCCGGCCCGCAAGCATATGAGCTTGTTATCTAACTCGGTTTTCTGCTATGTAATCGAAAGAGATGAGGGGGAATAACACATTATGCTTGGTTACGATGGTTCCACAGGTGGTTGCTGTTGGGAACGGGTGAATGAAGCCATCAGTCAGGTGCGACCTGATTCTGTTTGTTGGGAGCCTTTCTGCATGAACTTCCCCAGAGCAGCCACATGATTAATGGTGGGCTGAGTGTGGGCAGCAGCATGGCGGACCTCGACTGATGAATTATTAGTAGTTCAGCCGCCCACAAAAAGGAGTGATTCATTTAACATGGGACTGCAACACAACGTTTTTATACCCCAAACCACAGTGTAAGACAAAAAAACCCCAAAAGATTAGAACATTTTCATGGTAACTTTTGTGATTGATATAATTTTAATTTAGGCCAGCAATGTGAATAAAGTATTGCCTGAATGTTTATTAAAGGCAATTAAAGGGTTGATTGCTATAAAGTCAAAAAAGCCAAACTATCTTTGGTTATATGTCGTCTAGCAACAATATGCTGGTGTTTCAAGCACCACAAAGTACACAAGATAAATTGAAAACATTTGGGGATCCATATTCATTCAAATGACTTGTGTTTTTTCTTTTCTTCAAATCAGACAAGAAAGAACAGCCACCAACAAAGATATAACTAAATGGTAATA
>OMNM01015813.1:13752-25654 GCA_900302745.1 Parablennius parvicornis | reverse complement strand
CCTTCTACCCATCAGAGTTCATCAAACGCGTCAGAAATCAAGAGTGGCTTCCTCAATATTTCCTCATCACCCTCCCTCCATCTCCCGGATTTGAAGCCACCGCTGACCTAGCCCCACACCCACCTCCAATCTGAGGTCACGCGTTCACCGGGGGGTCTCGCGGATGGCCGACTGATTGTGTCTTTGTCTCACCCAGTCTGAAGTTAACTTTAGGAGGCTACACTTTATGCTTGTGTAGGTGGCCCTGTGGTCACAGAGTCCTGTGTTTTTCTGATCCCCTCCTGCAGAAGTGCAAAATAGCAGGAAATGTATATCTGTCATTGTCCATTCAGGAGATCACCTGTAAGGAAACGAAGCGGCCAGCCAGTGCTGACACAATCATCCCTGCGCCTAGCAACACATCCTGGTTCCGGCCCAGACGCGAGGGACCGTACAGTACGTCTGAGCTGCTTTGCTTCCTGCCCCAGAAGGCAGGGGGAGGAGGGGGGTGGACAGTAGGTTACAGGCTGAAGGGGGAATTCTGAAGAGAAAAAATACTTTTGCTGTTGAAAGATTGAATGGATCATTGAAAGCAAAGTAGTGTGAATCAGATCATATCTTAGTTTTCCAATTCTTTGAAGTAAACTAATTCCAAACAAGTAAAGGATTTTCGGGAATAAAATGTCAACCAATAAAGTACTATCTCCACCATGACATATTGGCAATTTGCTTAATTTTATAGATTAAATATAATTCAAGTGTCTCAAGTAGAAAATGACCTCATTAGACCAAAGCAAAAGCAACTCTGTGTGACTTGCTATTTTCTGACAGACCTTGAGCTCCTTCAGTCACGCATGTTTTCAGGTTACAATTTTTCTTGAGCCTGACTCAGCAAACTGTTTGATCCCCCTTATTGTTGTGATGTCGTGTTCCGCACTTTTCAAAGACTACCAGGAAATGGTGGCCCCTGGAGAGATAGGAAAGAGACCATGTTTATCCTGAGCAGAACCCATACTCGTGACTACAACTCCGCCTTGCACCTGGCCCCAGTGACATGCCATGCATGCACACTTTGGTGCCCTGTTCAACCGCACGAACCTTTCAAGAATGGGCCAAGCACACAAAGTATCCTACTAAATGCAAAAAAACCATTAGAAGTGAGAAAAACTATTTCACAGATGATGCTGGTATTTATTACCAGTTATATTTACAGATCTAAATTTTAAGAGCTGTCTTCTATTAATCACATTATATTTTATCAAGGTAGCTTCAATTTATGAGATCTTTATGATAATGTAGCTGGGGAAGAACTACTGCTTCAACAACACATCATCACTAGGTTGATAATAAACCAGTCTCACAATGGTTAAAGCTACCTCACCTTCCCTATCACTGGGTTGAACAATCTAACACTTGGTGAATTCTGCTTCACAATGATAAGAGCTGACATCATGCGATGGATAACTGACAACATGATGAATGCTTGGCCGCCACCAACCAGTCATTCCAGTGAGAACTTTCTGTCAAATCCAGCTTAAAACATTAAAATCCAGAAGGATTGTGAGGTCAGTATTCAGACTGAAACTAAAGATCATGTGAGCTTTAACTCTTCTGTCGATGAGAGGTTTGTCTTATTACACTTGGGTTACCGTTTGTACTGCCACAGTCAACCTCTCCACCCGTGGGGTTGCTGGAGCGGGTTCACACTAGGTGCAGAGCTTCACCACTCGGAGCTCTCTGTGCAAAAATAATCACGGAAGCTTCAAGCAGAGCTTACCTGTTAGCGCACAGGAAGCAAAAGACGTGGAGAATGTATCACTGAGATTAAAGCAAAATTGCAAGTTAAAAAAGGTTTGAACTTCTCCTCAAGTTCTGTACTATGACTTAAAACCTGTAGAAATACAATCAGCAATCTAAATACAGGTGGCCCATGAGCAGGGTGTGATTTGCCTGTAAAAATGGGGGAATATATCCCTCTCTAGTGTTTGCATTCCCTCTTCTGCCGAATAAGTCAATTGTATGTCCAATGCATGGAGATTGAGGCTATTTCATCAGTGGACCAGACCACTTAACACTGAGTAAATGTCTGAAGTTGAGTGAAGCAGAGCTGGCACTTTTAATGTATTTAAAGTGAAACATGTCTCAATACCATTTTCACACAATGTTAAAATGCTTATTCAAACGCATGGGAAAAAAAGATGGTGAGACTCCCTCCCCCCGCCCCCCGATAAATGCACTTATCAATGGAAAACCTTTACAAAATACCTTTACAAAAGAACATTTTTATATGGAAATAGAATGTTTAACCCTAAACCTATGTAAAATTTTGAAATACACAGGTTGAATTTGTGCAATATATTATATCAAATCCAGTTCAGCACCATGGATTTGTATTGTGTGAAAAGAAAAGAAAAAAAAAAAAGCTCTGACATCTCGTTTTTTTGTGCTCGCGAGGAGTCACATTGCAGGCTGGTGGCATCAAAGACTTGCTGAAAACTTTCAACAGTCCTTTTAGTCCCCCTTTGAGCTGAAAGAACTGTGAGCAGGGTGTAGCTCAGTGTCTTTCATGCTCCTTTTTTATTTACCCCTTCTTTTCTTTGTGGCCTCAAGTTCACTTATTCACTTACACCATTTATCGTCTCCACAGTATCTTAAACCCTGCTGCAACATTTTTTTTTTTCCAGACCTCTTATTCTCACATTTGATAATCTGGAGCAAAAGAGAATATCCCTTGTGCTTCTCTCACAATTATAAATGCCTCTTCTGTCTCTGTCTCTCTCTGGTGTGCTGGCTGCCAGCTCTGGAGGAGCCCTATTGTCTCTTGGACCAGCACCTGTCACCACGGCGTTAAAACGTTGAGGAGAGGGGCCGTACGGAGAAGGACGCCCTCAGCAGGCCGCTGGATATGTGTGTAAATACTTGGATCCGCACATGAGGACACGCATACAAGTTATTCCTCGTCAAATTAGGGAGGGGTGTACTGTAAATGGGGTGGAGGTCATCGTGTGTGTGTGTGTGTGTGTGTGTGCGTGTGTGTGTGTGTATCAGCGGGTATGTGAGATTAATCCACTCCGCACAGACAGTTTGAGCTGTTAAACAGCTGAGTGTCAAAGGGCTTTTATCAGGGCGAGCGGCGCCCAGACTGACACATGTGTTTCTCACACTGCTCACACACTCACATATGACAGAAATGCATTAAATCACAATCCGTCTGTACTCACACAAACCAACAAATGCATCATTCAAATATGTGAGAAGATAGAAAAGATATCATTTTCATTCACGTAAAAAAAAAATAAAAAAATGGCACAGCAATACAAACAAAGCAGATGCAGTGGTGACCCCAGCTGCTGCTACTTCTCACTTTGAGTGTACATGACAAGAGCATGTGATGAGGACATACAACAGCCGAGTGTTTGTAGACGTGTGTTCGTACATGCACTGATCTTGAAGCCTTACTGTCACCACTGTAAGTCTCAAGTCTTTTCTTTTCATGTCTATTAACATCTATCAACTCTGGAAATGCCAGCGTCAATCAAATCGCAGTTCAATGAAAACACAAAATCCACTCCCCTTTCACTATGGCATTACTTTATATGAAAGGTTGATGTGCTCGGAAGTCACCTGTTTATATTCTGCCTATTCAACCATTGTATGGAGTTGTAGAACAGAGTTTTCTCTATTGCTAAAAGCTGCTAAAAGCTGCACGGAGGAAAACAAGAATTTCCACCTGCTCCTCCTCAGATTCAACAGCATTCACTGTTAAGAAACATCACCTGCTACAGTTAAGCCCCAAATGAGTTCAGATGAAACAACTTGTGTCTCAAAAAGCTAAAATTTTCAGTCTGTTAGTTTGTAGAAACTTCTTGATAACAGAGAACCGGAAAGAGAGCAGGAAACAATAACAGTTTCCTATAATTGTGATTATGCAAAATGAGGTGTCACCTTCATCTGTGGTGTCTAGTGACTTGCTGCTTGTTTATGTTGGGAAGTAATAGCCTAACATAAGCTGCTTAGTATCCAGACTTTCTATATATTGTGACTACACGGTCCTGCATGCATTGAGAAGGACTCCTTTTCCTTTTTTTTTAACGTATGGATGCTCACACACACACCCACCCACCCACACACACACACACACACACACACACACACACACACACACACACACACACACACACACCTTGTTCCATCACAGCAGCACCCCGGCATTTATCTGCACACAAGATCATATTAACTGTAGGGATTGTGTGCATCGTCTGTGTACAGGGAAACATAATCTGGTGCCGGGACCTTCCCTGATGAGAACCGTCACCTTTGATCTCACGATAAAGTTCAGGGAGGAAAGGCCTTTAAAAGAGTTTAATACTTGATGTTCATGCACAACATTTGCATGTATGTGTGTGTGTGCATGTATGTGTTTTAAGTGAATTCATAACAGGAGTGAAAAGGTTGTGGAGAGCTTAGGATGTCATATGTGTTAATTTGTTAATGCTCCAGCTATGAAGCTGCTAACGTTGCTTTTTCCCCTTCTGCAGC
This sequence comes from Parablennius parvicornis, assembly GCA_900302745.1. Taxonomy (NCBI): domain Eukaryota; kingdom Metazoa; phylum Chordata; class Actinopteri; order Blenniiformes; family Blenniidae; genus Parablennius; species Parablennius parvicornis. The sequence goes on along the minus strand of OMNM01015813.1, from coordinate 21,136 downwards.
TGGATTAGCAGGAAATGAGGGAAGTGTGTTAAAAAGCCATTGTTGGAGGGATTATCTTTAACACCAACCATATTATATATGGTTCAAAAACACCCAGTGAATTTTTCCTCTCCGTGCTGGCCTTTGCTCTTTTACCTTTGCTTTTTCTTGCCACTGCTTGGATTTTTAGCTTCTATATTCCTTGCTGCTTTCCATTTATCTAACTTCCTGTGACCTTTCAACCTCCCGCTCTCCTCTCCTTCGAGTAAAGTGATAAAGTAGAACTATATTCCACATATGCTCCTCCAGAACACAACTTATGCTGTGTAAAGATGTGACTGATGTCTCTGTTACGTCCCTGGTTGTACTTAAATATAGGTCAAAGGGTGACCTATGACCTGCTGAGAGCGATGCGATAGCTCAGCTGTTCCTCCTCCCAGCCTGATCTGTCTGATGGATGATCGTCTGCTCATACTTCTTCTGTGGTTTTTCATTTCTTTCGTCAGCTTATCAGCAGAGTTTCCTGCCTGTCAGCCTTATCTTTCCATTTGTCCAACTTTTCTGCAACTCCGCACATCTGTTAATGCAGAGTTACTTGTAGGTGAGCCTCCTGAGACCTCAACAGAGTTTTAGGGTGAAGGAAAGACAGATGTATCCAAACTGGTCTGAAGTCTGCAGGTTTGTGTTTGCAATCTGGGGAATGTATGTTTTTGATTTTCAGAGGATGTAGGAGTAGCTTACAATACCTTTTTTTCTTAATTGTGTTTAAACACTGGCCTGATGTGCACACAAAAACAAGAGTTCAAGGAAACATTTGCAGAAGTAAGTTTGTGTGACAACCAGTAGGCTAAGAAATATAATAAATTTTGGATTATCCTGAAAGATGAAAGAGACATTTTAACAGTCACACCGAGTTCCTGTAGAGTTACTGCAGAGTTTCAAATCGTGGCATCTGCTGTTTGTTTGTTCATCATATAGTTTGAGCACATTGTGTATCGTTGGAACCAACAGGACTGCTATGTGTTTGTTGTTTTGTTTACTGAAATACTAGACAAAGAAAAGTGCAATTCTAAGAAAAGACTGTTACAGTCTTTCCTGAAAATGACATGAACGTGTCTTTCATATGACCATGACAATCCTGGAGTGACCGCCTCCCTGTGGAAGATTAAATGTGATTTGTTTTTTACTCTACAATCTGAGCCATGGAATGGAGTGGAATGGAATGATATTGAAATTGATCAAACTCTGGACTTGGTAAGGCTAAAAACAACATACTTTCTTGTTAAACATTCAGTAAGTTTGAGTGATAAATTATTTCAGTTAGAAAAAAACAATCTCTGATCACCCCATAGTTCTTTTAGATCTGAAATGTGGGAATTGAAGCACCGTAACTCTACATTTTTTTTCTGGTTTCTTTGTTATTAAAAAGGATCTTGATAAGAAATTCAATATATTTTGCATTTAAACTGTCAGCTAGGGGAACAAAAACTACCCAATAATGTGTGACAGAAGTGAAATAGTAATGTAAACACATACTGTTGCAAAACCTATACAAGATTTCATAAAGACCCTGAAGTGCAAGGTGACTTTACAGTATTATTATTAGTAGTAGTTTGAACCTTTTTTGACCTGAGGAGTGTAGCGATCTCATGCTCACATCCTTGTTGTGGTATGGCGGACAGCATAAAAACTATCTGTCCATGGTGAAAGTTCTGTGATGACCCAGATAATTCCAGATATGTCCTTATTTCCAGCTTTGTTATGGGATTCATGTCTTCCAGTCTCTCTTCTGATTCTTGTCCCACAAAAATGACATGTAGATTATCATGTGTAGATATATCTTCACATTTTCAGTCTTCACACACTCCAGCGTGTCCATTCCACATTCCTGGGAAACATTTAATCCCTGAAAATGTCTCGCTGCTTTCAGCTGATCATCATGCTATCGTCTTTGCTGACTGGAATTCACATGGCAATAATTCATAGCATGACGATGAGTGTGTGTCTGCGCACCAGCAGGGTCTTCAATCTCTAGTAATGACAGATGTGATTTCATCATATATCAATGCAGTATGATGACATGAGCAAATCAATTTAGGCAGCATGTGGTTTCTTTTCACAGTCTAGTAAAAAAACAGTTTTCTTCTTGCATTATGACAAACAGCATATTGTGAGGAAAGACATGATTGCTTCACACCGTGGCTGTATTGAGTCACTTTGTGCATCTTGTTCCTGATAAAAAAAAAAGATATAATCATATAATCAGTGCATGCAACGATACTAATTAGTTTCATGTAAATGGTTCATTTTGTTCAAACAGAGTGAGGTCTGTCCACTGGCATCATGTTGAAAAAATGTTTTCAAAAAAATTTCCACTGCAAATTGCAAAAATCCTTCAATCACTGGTCACCTTCGTCAAAGTGGGTGTGTGTGATTTAGTGAGTGAGAGTGTGTGTGTGTGTGTGTGTGTGTGTGTGTGTGTGTGTGTGTGTGTGTGTGTGTGTGCCAGCTGTTCCTTGTGCCAGCAATAGCTGACCACTTGCCGGCTGGAGCCGACACACAACAGGCTCATGGGACACTGCCAGCTCTCGGAGGCTGTCTGTGGTCCTACACGCATGCAAGTACACATGCACACACACACACATCTGTTTGTCTTGGTGCTATGACAGCAACTCTTAAGATGGTCCAAGAAGACATTTCAATGCATCATCTTTTGATGCTCATCATCGACACACAGGCAGATGGTATTTAGCATCATTGAAAATTACTATTCTCAGCCGCATGCGTCATGGTGTGTTTTCTGGTGGAGGTTGGCTCTGTGAGTGTGTTTGTGCAGAAAAAGTCAAAACAGTGATTTCTTTCATGTACATCCAGGTCTAATGTTGGAAATGTCTCAACAGACTGTGCCCGCAGACTGATTTTCATGCTTGGCTAATTATCCTGCCCTGTCTTGTCCTGTAGATCTCACATAATGGTGGGCGATGACTCATTCACGTGGATGAATAATGGCCTTTAATTTTATTTGTATGACGTTAACTTTTAAAATCTATAAAAATTATGTTATTGTAATGAATTAAAAAGTGGCTGGAAAAATGTTATAGTCTTAATTATGCTCTGTTCTATTCATGGAGGGAATGTGATTTGAGCAAGCAGCCTCTTGTCTCTCTTATTCAAGGACATTTACATCATGCATGATGTGCTGTAGTTACCCAATGATCTGATTATTTAGTAACTGCACTGTGTTTAATTCCGCATTAGGCATCTGCGGTTATGAAAATCATGTAGACATTTAAAAAAAAAAGGTGAATAAATACTCCTGCATCAAACGGAAATTTCGCCATTTATTTTAATAAATGTTGAACAACATCAAAGAAGATGTAGCATCTGAACACTTTGTAAAACTGCCTGAACACATAAATCCATCCTTCTCTTCAGAGCAGAAAAAGTTCTCTTTTCTTTCTGTTTATTTGGCTTTCCACTAAGGACAGCATGATTTTGAATTTTTCCCATGAGCTGAGTACAGTCCAAGAAAAATAACCCTGCCTTAAGTTGCCATGGTGTAATTATGGATCCAAACAGACTCTATAGCTGTGGTCCCGTTCTAAACATCGACTCGATCATTGCGGAAGTTTGGTTTGCTAACCCAACATAATTAAATTCCAACTGTAGACACAGAAATCCCGCCTGCCACCCTCAGAAAATAATGTTGTTTTACTCTGGTTCACATTTCTGGTAGAGTGACTTAACACTGGTGTTTTCCTGTGGTGTCTGTTTATGACATAATAAGAAGATATGCCTGGTTTATTTCTAGATACAAGATGTAAAGTGGACAAGTTTGCTCATTAGCAGTGAAGAATGTAACTAAGAAAACCTTTTGTGTTGCCATGAGAGTCATCAATTGCAGGGAAACGTGCTGCAAGAGTAGCTTTAAAGCTATTTGTATTTTCAGTAAATACACAATAGGCTATAAAAATATTAGTTTGAGCTGTTGAGTAAAAGTGTAACAAAAAAAAAGGAAAACTAGACTGTTCAAAGCACTTTTCTGAGTTGCTGTGTTTGCATAGTAACTGCTGATATTTCACATATACTGATTTATGTACTTTGAAAGGTTAAATGCTGCTAATCTGTACTGGAAGTCTCGTGACTTTTCAGTTTTGACCTCGTCTTCAGGGCCTTCGGAGCAGACAGTTTTCTCTCATTTGTTTGTTATAGCCATTGACCATGCTTGTTGTCGTATTTTTTCATTTATATCTGTCTTGACTTTTTCATTACATTTAGTTCTAAAAATGTGAAGTTTTATGCATCAGTTATTCATGTAGACTTCTTTTCTGATTAAAATATTTAATATAACAGGAAAAAAATACACATGCTGGCTTAAGCCTCAGATTCATTCTTCTTTGTAAGACAGAAACAAAACTGAATATAAAAGTGAAATACAAATCGCAGCTATTCTGTCCAAAGGTATTCTGTGTAAAAAAAAAAAAAAAAAAATGTGTTCCTTTGCTTGCACATGGCCTTGAGTTTTTAATGCAAGTGATCATGTGCTGGGACTCCACCATGTTTACCAAAGACTTTTACGATATCGTACATTCTATTCTATTTGAATTTTGTTTTAATGGGAACTATTGTCAAAGAGCAGGCAAACATGTATATAACAATACAATAATTTAAATGGTCGTCAGTTATTCAATTGTGCAATAATAATTTGTTATTATTACATTTATTTTGGCTTGCTTAAGACAAATTATCCACATTTTACTGTAAAGCCAAAACAGTATAAGTCCTCTGGCCTCACAACGAGAAGGCCCCGGTTCAAATCTGGCCGGGGCCTTTCTGTGTGGAGTTTGCCTCTTTCCTCCAGGTACTCCGGTTTCCTCCCACAGTCCCAAAAAATATACACCATGGGCACCACTAGAGTACTTATAGAAACAATGTCTGCCCTGGAGGCAACAGATATTTACCTGTTTCATCAAACAAGATAATCTTCACAATGAAATACCACTTTCATGGTTTTGGAGCCTGAATTTGATCACCTGAACTAAAAAGCTAATGTTAGGATAAAAACAAGCTTGATCAGGTTCATAAGTTCAGTTCATTCAATTCATTATCTGATTTGATGTTTGCTTTCTTTGCGAAACTATTATATTGTTTTCAATCTCAGCAATAAGATTGGATGATAAATTAGCAAGTTGTAACTTTTCCAAAAATATAACAACAAACTGGATATAGAAGAATCATTTCCATGTCTTTGTGGTCTAATTTGTTAGGGTTTGCCTTTTTAACAAGAGCTAAAAAATGTCCACTTCAGCAGCGGGGTATTTTGACGTAGTCAGTGTTGCAGAGCAAACCACAAATAGCCAGTAAGCTTGTGTTCACCACAGACTGTAATACAGACATTTAACCAAAAACCCATTTAGAGAACTAAACAACTGAGACTACGGCACAAGAAGTGCAAGAAGGGAAACTTATTTTGGGGGTGCTTTACTCCTCCTCCTGACAACACTCAGGTTACATCAAAGGATTGTAGGATGCATTATCTGAAAGCTACGTTCCAAGAGTCATTCTGTGTTGCAGGGGCCACGTGGCACCGCGCTCTCTCACACTGCATGAGCATTGCACCACACATCCCTTGTTGGATATTGTGGGTGGTGGGACCACGGAGCCCACGTGGCAAGGCCCCAAGAGTGGATGAGATATGCCCAGAGATGCTTAGAGCCCTGGATATTGTGGGGAAGTTCTCGTTGACACGACTTTATGACACCTCAGATACAAGAGGAACAATGCAGATTCTATTCTGGCGGTGGAACAACAGACCAACTCTTCACCCTTTCACAGATTGTTGAAGGGGCTTGAGAGTTTGTCAATCCAGCCTACATGTGTTTTGTGGACCTGGAGAAGAACATGTCCTCCTTGATGTCTTGTGGGACTTGCTTTGGGAGTATAGCATACCGGAACACTGCTGCAGATTGTACGGTCTTTGTGTAGGTGCTGTGTCCATATCCTTGGCATAAAGAAGGACTTGTTCAAGTTCAGTACTAGACTCCACCTAGGTTATACCTTGTCACCCCCTTCTCTTCATGATTTTCATGGACAGAGTGTCGAGACACAGCCGTGAGAGACTTTATCTCTGGTTTTGGTCTGAGAGTGGTTTATGGTCCCCCAAGAGTGCTGATGATGAATAACTGTGAAGGAGATGAAGGGATATCATCTTATTAGCCTCCACAGTGATTGCTCGTACCAATCTTGCTATGCTGGGCATCTTTCATGTCCTTCTCATCATCGACGAACTTCAGTACACCCAGTCACATCACTTCATGTGGAGTCATTTAGGCCTCGGTATTTCAGCAGCTCTCAGTGTCTTGGTTGATGAAGTCTGAGGAATGTGTTTTGGATTGAACTGTTGATTATTGTTTCTGTTTTTGGCTGCTTTCCAAGGCGAGACGCAAGATGTGGAGACACAGCATTGAGAAACAACCCCCACACAACATGATACACTACGGGACTGGTTGTTCACGATTGTAGACACAAAGACATGGTACAGACAGTCACCCCATCCTATTTCAGTGAAAGAAAAACCTCAGCGACTACCATTTGTACTCTGCTTGCTGCGGTCGGAGACGACGATTTAGACAGACCAGAGCTGTTTGGGTCATTTATGTTGTTGCTTTATTTATCAGCACCAGTTGCTGCCTCTTCTAGTTATCCCTGCTATGACCACAATGTGGGTGGGTCCCATCTGTGGGACTGACAGCTGACATACCAGACTTCTTATGAGCCATAGACCAGAAGACGGCTCATATTTAGACCAAATAGAGGGTTTTTTTGGGGTTTTTTTCTATGAAGCTGTGTTTTGGATTGTAGTGAGTGTAAAGAATCCAAAACTGCTGCTCAGCCAGAAAAGTATAGGCATGTTGAGCGCTGGTTTATTTGGTGGTTGAAATGTTGTAATTTGTGTGAGTGAGATGACCAGTGTCCAACACACACTGAAAACATAACAAGTTTGGGACGGACAAGAATTTCAATGATGCATTTGTGTTGACAGGTGCTGAAGACAAAACTGATTACCAGAAAAAAAAGAAAATAATAATAAGCTAAATTTATGTTTTGTCCTTGTGTTTTGACAGCACACCTCAACTGATGAGGTTTTTCCAAAGCAGGGTTGTCAAACTTAACCAAAACCACCCCAGACTATTAAAATCAATAATGAGTCATTATGCCTCTTACTACCCAACCATTGATAGATGGTTGGATAGATTTATGAGTGGATGGATGTATTAATAAACAATTATTTAGTTTTATTGTTTTTAAAAATTTTATTAAACATAATTTTCCTGTTTTGCTTCACTGTCTCTGCTTTTCTCAGGATTATTGTAAAAAAAAAAAAAAAAAAAAAAAAAAATTTGGA
>OMNM01015813.1:2695-13732 GCA_900302745.1 Parablennius parvicornis | reverse complement strand
TTTAAAAAAAAAAAAAAAAAAAAAAAAAAAACTTTGCACCAAAAAGCAGACACCAGCAGGTTGAAGCACACAGGGCTTTTTATACTTGAAGAGTTACAAACAGAGCATGTGCATTCATCATTTCTCACTTATAAACTTTCCAATCATTAAAAATTGCTCTCTAGGTTTCTGAGAAAAACCACCTCTACAGTAAAAAACTATATAATGTTTTGATTCTGCAGAAACCTTCTGAATATGATTTACCACAAGGCCGTTGGCTGAATTTTAAATTATTTTCAAGTTAACTTTGAGTAAGAAATGAAAAATCAATGACAGAGCAAAGGAAAACAATCATGCATTGTCATAGATTTGTGAAATTACATTAATTCTATACCAACGTCACATCGGTTTCATCTTACAATGTATGAATCTATTTCATTGTTGACATCATTTAATTTCTGCTTCTTTAAAAGAATAGATATAGACATTTGATCACAAAATAAAAAACAAACTAAAATGACAAGCATGTCTTTGGCTTGTAAGACAGAAAGGACTCTCAGAAACCTTGTAAAGGCCCCAGGGAGAACAGACAAACTCCACACAGTAAAGCGTCAGTCTGAGTTTTCTTGCTATTGCCTGCCACTGTAGTGTGACATGCCATTCTGTCACATAGTTGGGAATTGCAGACAGAGAATTATGCACTGTGTTTTTATGTGCTCAGCTTGAAAAGGATGTTTAATTCTATCTTCTTTTCTTTCTTCTTCTCTGTATTCTGGAGCTCTCCTTCAATAGGAATCATTTGTTTTAGCTTCAGTCTCCCTTCAATGAAAATGCACTTCCGTCTGATCAGCTAATTGATAGGAATCTTTTCTCAAGTGAAGCATCAAAGGCATGTAATTTGACACCAGCTTCATAGCTTTTTTCTGGCAGCTCCTCTGAGGAAGGAATCTGTCAGTTTGTGGAAAAATATGCAAAGCTGAGCTTTCTCTTTAATGAATGAAGTCGAACCTGCCCTTGTCTGACACCACTGACCACAATTAATTGACAACTTTAAAGTAAGACATTTTTTTTTCACTCCTTTAGTGGTTTCAATGTACTTTGTTCTATCAGTCACTTTAAGTCATTCACACACACACTGCTGCTCTACTTGTGGTAGAAAGTGCAGTCCAATGTCTTGTGTAATGTGATATGAGCAGCACAAAATGTAGAAAAGTTCTTTTTACTAAGGAATCGTGTTCCCTACTAATGGATTCTGTCTCATTGATGTGTTTTAATAGTTTCTTGTGGATTATGGAGCTTTAATAAATCCAGTTTGGTTGTCCTTTCCTGGAAAACACATGTTTCCATGTGCTGCACAGTAAATGACTGATATCTGGAGGGAAGACGTGAATATGCAACCATCACTGCGACTGGGCAAAACTGAAAACCTGTAGAGTAAGAATACAAGCAGGTGTGTGTTCAATTGAGAGGTTTTTATGAGAAATATAATAATATTTATTCTGTGAGTGAGTGACATGATTTATGAAGGAATTTCTAATAAACTCTCCGCTCTGGTTTGACGAGCATTGTTCTTGTGTATCTTGGCCGGAGCAGCAGTGCTCAGGATGCCAACATGCAGGCAAAAACTGGGGAAAAAAAAAAGTTACTGACAGATGTAAAAGAAGCAGCATGTGTGTGTACTGTAGAACAGGAACTTAACTTACTTTCTTCTGCCTTTATGTTTTTTTTGCAGAGTGTATGAACTGCACCAGCTTCAACGATATGAACAGCAGAATAAATACAATCGAATCAAAGGTAAGAAAGGGCTGTGATTGTTGTGGACAATCTGAGGAGTTTTTTAGTTTTGGGTTCATACTTCTTCGAATATATTTTACCTGAAATCTGCTAATCATATTTTAGATACAACTGTTAGAGGAGGGACACTCATTTGTGCCGTCAGTCAGTAGTCGACCAAGAGGATCAACTGACAATGAGGTGGACACGCCGAAACCTACTCCGATTGGTCCGCCGTCGTACCTGCCACCAGGTGACAAAACGTGATAAATACATGTGCTGTTACGGGAACATTTTACTACCTTCAGTGTTTCATTAAAACAACCAATTGCATGCTTTCAGACATGAAACACATGTCTAACCAGATCCAGTATTGACAGGAAAATACGTCAAATGATCATAATTATTCACTATAAACACAAGAGATCATCTGTGCTTTATACTTTAGACTGGACAATACCAGCATTTGCTGCATTTTCCTCCTTGGCAAGTTGTGGTTTGTTTTGAACGTGCATCCCAGTATGCAAGAGAGAATCAAATTTGGTATTTTTCGGCTAATGATTGATTGAACCATGATGAGTATTCAATCCACTGCAGTTTGGGAAAAAATGTTGGGATAGCATATATTTTCAGTTGTTTCTTTAATATTATTATTCAAATCAGATCTCACTTTTTTTTTTTTTTTTTTTATTGGGCTACCAATAGGCCGAGGGCCTCCAGGGCCTCTTGGACCTCCAGGACCACCGGGACATGCAGGACCTCCAGGGCCAGCTGGAGTAACAGGCCTCCCTGGACCTGTTGGTAAATATGTTTCTTAGCATTAGGGCTTCATTGCTGCTTTTATCGATGTGTTTTGTGTAATTGTTACAGTCATAGGTTTGATCATAATAATACTCCTGTCTGTTTAATGTAATTTTCTTTGATAATCAGGACCAAAGGGGGACAGAGGTAAACCAGGAGAATTAGGTCTCGCCGGCCCTCCTGGTCCACCAGGGCCTCCAGGGCTTCCAGGGCCAAGTCTTTCTCCTATCCGAATCCGGGGTGACGCTTTTCACGTGGACCATCAAGGTAAGCTATTGTATTCCACATCTACTCTGTTATAGTATCTTAGAGCTAAATTGTCCCAGATGGGCTCAAATGAGAATATGGTAGAAGTAGATCTTACACACGGTTAAATTCTGACCCAAGAACTATTGTAAAACTATTCAAGCATTCAGTTTTTTGGAATGGTCTTCTTTGAAGCCAACTCCACCAACGGTTCATCCTACAATTAAGTCATAAGTTTCACACTCAAATGTCTTGTGCATGAAGTTCTTTCTGAATTAAAAAAAATCATTTTGTCAGGCAGAACATGAAACCGGAGCACGAGATTGTGTGTGTGGGAAGTGCTTCAAAAGGGAGAGACAGGTGGACGCACAGACACTAAAAACACACTGCATGGCATTCAGCAGAGGACTTAAACTTTTAATGGAGAAAGTGTTGTTTCTTTTCTCTCGTGGGCCTGGCATAGATTTAGTTTAATTGTTTCCGTGTGTTTTATTGCTTCTGAGCCACTGTTTACTGCAACATCATTTAACACCACCACTGAAAAATGCAGACAACCACCATGATACGCAAGTTTAGCTCTGGGCATTTTAGAAATAAGCTGAAAATAAGCATTCTGTATACAAAGACATTCATTATGAGAAATTTTTGCCCAACTTCCCCTTTTTTTTTTGTTAACTCCCTACAGGAGTTTGGATGTCAAAATGTGATAAATACTTTTCACCCATCCATCCATCTTTTATATTTTATCTGATCCAGTGATGTGGCGCAACACAGTCAATCCCAGCTGAATATATGTGAAAGTTACACTCTTCCACGTGCAGTTGTTAGGTTTGGCCACATGGAGGCAGCAGATCTCCATGCTTTAACCATTGCCTCGCGAGGCCTGCTGGCTCTGATTAGGCTCTTGGCTGTCTGCCTTTTCTGAGCCCGGGACAGTGTCTGCGGGTCTGGAACTATGTAGATTTGGGTCTGTGGGACCATGTAAGCTGATGGGGGCCAACTGGCTGTAAATCAGGCCTAATTTGTTAGCTGTCAGCACAACCGTCTGCGATTTGGGGAAACTGGCCACGGCCCCAAGCCAAAAGCTGGTCCGGCTTTGAACGAGGGAGGAGATAGTCTGCCACTCATGTGGAGTTTCTGAGAGAGGCAGCCAGTGCTGGAGAGACTGTAGCATTAGAAAATTAGTTCCAGAGGGAAATCTGCTCCTTCTAGACCCTTTCTATGGACTGCAGCCATAATGTAACAGTGGTGTTTCAACACGAGGGGAAGACTGACGCTGAGCATATGTTTAAGCGGTGGGGGAAATGTGGCGTGGTTTCAGACAAAATTTATACTTACAAGTGCACTTGAAACGATCCAACATGCTGAGAACAAGAGATGGCTTCCACTCTGTGCATGTTTACTATGAGGATAGATCATGTCCAAGCATTAGCTGCTCCATTAAACAGGACCTTGTTTAAATTAGCCAGCTGCTCCTGTCCATCACTGTCACACTGGATGTAGTCCATCTGTTGACTGGTCGTGAAACCACAGCCTGACCTGGTCCTCTGATGTCTTAACTCCTCTGTTAGTTTGGAAAAAGATCTGCCCTGCTAATTAACTTATGCTTGAGGTATGGATATAAGAATACAACAAACAACAAGCCAAAGGGGGGGGGTTGATACTTTATTAAAATAAAAGTGTCCCCAATTATCTAGGCTATTTAATGGTGTGTCTCAAATACATCTGAATATGACAACATTTGGACTTGATCTGTGCAAAAGAAAAATGTTTTGTATGACACTGAAGGTCAAGTCTTCATCGTGTGTCTGACATCGGTCATTTTCACTAATCTGAGAGGTTAAAGATGCTCTCCAGGCTGTACACAGTCATATGCGGGCATGACAACACCTGAATGTGAAATCACCAAATATGCATCAATTTTACGCTTGGATGCCAGTTTGTTGTAAATTTTAAACTTCAGTTAAAGTTTTTTGACATTATATTTCCACCTGAATATTTTTCCAAGAGGTAGACTAAATACCTGAAGGACATTCATAGGAATATATTTCACAAAATGAAATGTTTTGCCATAAACTGGCAACAGATTCATGTTATTCATGGGTCAACTATTTATCCATCCATCCATCCAACCATCTATATAAATAATCAGGTTTTTTTTTCAAAGTTTTTTTTTTGTTTGTTTGTTTTTAACAATTTAGGTGCAGTAGACTTTTTTCTTTGCAACTTTAGGGTCTTGTATCATGAAGAATTCATATAAATTAAACCTGTTTCATACAATATTGCTGTCTGTATTGCACAAATGTTCAAAGCAGAATCAATAAGGTCAATGAAATCTTCATGATTTGTCTGATTATTTTTTTAAGCTTGTGATAGACGCATGTAATAGAATGAAACACTCATGAACATGAGTGTTTTTTTAATTTTCTGATATGTTTGTATAATTCTGTTGAGTCAGAAGTAAAATATTTGTATATCTATCTATCTATCTATCTATCTATCTATCTATCTATCTATCTATCTATCTATCTATCTATCTATCTATCTATCTATCTATCAATACATAAGCTTTATTGTTTAAGTCAAAGACTGACGTCACGCAGTCGCAAGGAAACTCAGGCTGCTCAATCGAGTACCGACAGATCGCCCGTCGTCAGTGTTCCTCGGCCCAGCTCACAGAGACAAACTCCGTCATGTGTACAGTATTCACCTTTAAGCTGAGCGGATACTTTATTCTTTCGGCACACAGGTAGCTATAAATGTCAGGCTTGATTCTCGGCTATTGTTATTTATTTTTAGCGACATCTATGAATGCCGTTGTCAGCTTAGCAACTTGCTAGCCAGGCGGAGTTAGCGTGAGGCTAACGGCTAGTAGTCTAGGTTGACATATGTTATCAAAGACGATAGTTTGTGATTGTTTTCAAAACACGCACGTCCATGAAACAGGCTGCTGGGGTGCAGCGTGCACGGCGCCGGTCGTTTTTTAGCGCAGGCGACGAATGGCGCTGAAACATGAGCGTTGTGTTGACTGTTAGTACACGGTGTCGCCTGCCACCTGAGACCGTCTGCTACCTGTGTGTCCGCCGCTAGCCACGTAGCCCGCTGACCCGTCCTGTCGACGTAGCAGAGCTCGTCCCGGCTCCTCTGTTAACATTTAACATGAATTAAGGGTGCCAAGGTACTGCCAGCCCGCGTAATTATCCTAAACAACTCCAAGAGCAAACTCCAAGGAGGAAATGAGCGATTGTGGGTCAAAATGCGGTAGGTGGACTTGAACGTCATTCGGTTCCTGGTCCAGTCGCACTGAGCTGGAGATGAAGCGGGTCGTCTGGATGATATCAAGTTTAAACAGAAGAATGATGAAGCTCCTCTTTGCCCTCGCTTTGGTCGCCTACATTGCATGTAAGTACATTGATTTGTGTCTTTCAGTATATTTCATGTATTTAAAAAAAAAAACAACAGTAAAAAAAACTGCAGTTTATTTGTTTATACTCAATGAAGCCATTCAACACACCCTGTACAATTGTATAAAAGTCTGATGGCACCTTATAAACATACTATATAATACAGTTCCTTTTATCTAAAGATGAACTATATAGATTTTAATTTCAAACTTTCATTCACCAGTTTTTCACCTTGAAAGTTGCCTTCAGACGAACTTTTTCTAATTTGATTATTTCTCCAAAGCCATATTCTCTCTATCTTCTTTGGTAATCCCTCTTTTTGGCTTAGGACCAGTTTATACCTGGTGTCAACATGCATTTTGGGTGATCAGACCATATGTGGCAAGCCTTGACATAGACTGTTTACAATTATCCAAATCATAAGTGTTTGGCTCACCACTTGAAATCGTATTGTGTTACTACCTCTCAGTCAGTTTTACTAAATGGTACGACGTGTAGTTATTTGGATATCCTCTGCCCAGGCCCCTATCAGGCCTGGACAGAGGAGTCTCTGCAGACTCCCAGGCATCTATGTTCCTTTCCATAATTTCTTTGGAAAGTTGAAAAAACTGTACAACTAAAAAAAGGGACATTCTTTCATTCAAGACAGGTTTGACATATTTGCCTGCAACGCCACCATCCCGGGATGCACTCCCGATGCATGACAGTCCACACTGCAAAGCCTCTGTGGTCAAATGTGTCGCTGACCACCTTTGGTGCCTGTTCACACTTCTGTTTGGGGCTTAGCACTTACAATCGGATAACCCGAAATACATATTGACACTAGGTATTAACAGGCCTTTAGTCAAATTCATTTTCCTCTTTTGCATTTCTTGCTTACTTAGTGAGCTTAGCTTTGTGTAAACGACGGGCAGAATATTCACGTTCAACCGGCTTAAATATTCACATATCGTTTCTAAATGACACACTCTTACTGTAAAATTCACAAGTTTTGTCAAATATATTAGGTAAATGCTGACTAATCTATTGTTAAAACTTGGGATGTCTCTATACAACAGTTTCACTTCCGATACGATGCTGATATTGCAGACTTGAGTATCGTCCGATACCGATATCGATCTGATACGATGTCAGCAAGAATCATAAATACTTGTACTAATTGTAGTGTGGAATGTTACAAAAGGCTTGATGAAGTGACGTTACTCAAACAGAGAGCAATAGTCGGCAACGGTAAGTTTCAGAAAAACTGACCCATTTATTGTTAACCACTTGGTTAAATAAATCTTAACCTTGAATATAATATCTACAGTATTCTACAATTGAATAAAATAATAGAAAATAGAAGACCCTGAAAAATAGCCTAAATTATTCCAATAATACCAAATTATACTTTTAAAGTGTCGTTTCTTTGCCTTGGTGGTCTTGCTAAAATTCTCATGCTTTTTTTTGTGATGGAACTTCGAATGCGCCATGAGGTTGGTCGTATTAAACTTTCCCGGTTCTGTGCCACCACGGATAACCTGTGCCTGACAAGTGTTGCACTCAGCTGCAACAGATTTGTCTCAGTTTACGATGAAGTATTGCCGCACGGCTGACATGACTTCTCCTACAGTAGCGCACACACGTTGTTGTTGTGATCAGGTGAGTTCTGCATTCTGGATCAGAGACTTCTATTGGCTGGATCCGGGTGCTCTTCTTCTTTGGCATTTGCAGCACCAACGTTTTGGTGCATTACCGCCATCTACTGCTGTGTGACGCAGAGTCACCTACGGAGAGAAGTGCTGGAGCGGAAAATGGTCTGGCTGTCGGAGCGCTTATGATGCAGTCCGATAAAACCTGATACTTGTTTTTTGGCTGATATTGGACTGATATCAATATCTGAGCAGGACACCCCTAGTTAAAACATTGTTATACTCCTTAAAATTGAAATGGATTTGCAACCCCTATGAATCTTGGTCGCCCCCTCTGGTTGGTTCACTTCTCAATGAGGTAAATCACCATGGTAACTTACGCTGAATGGCTAACCTGCTCTGGATAAAAGATTGAATATAAAAGCTCCACCCCCTGACTAATCAGATCTCTTTGAAAATGACCTGCCCATCTGTAAAAGATCCTGACTGGTGTGCAGATCATGAGAGGAGCACTTAGGAGACGGTATAGATGCAATCCTTTTGACATGATAAAATAAGGCTTTGACACTGATCCATTTGACTTGTTCTTGACTTGTTACCAGGTCTGTTTAGCTCCACTGGGGTTGCATTTCATAATGAGCTTGATGGTCACAGCTGGCATAACTGCACACGATGGGCTGAGCCTCAAAACAACTCAATAGAAAATAAACACCAAAGAAAGAGCAGTGAGGAAGCTCTGCCAAAACATCTGTGCCATAATAAAGTAAAATTGAGTGATCAGAATACTGTCCATTTATATTGTCCAATGAATTAATATTGTATATTATCACAACGTCGTGCATTAGCAGGGTGGTTAATTTTCTGCCAGCTGTCTTTCCTGGCTTTTGCTGTGGCAGTGTTGGTTTTGGCCTGGTTATGAAGTTTGAATTGTTCATTTTTGGAGAATAATTGTTTGCTCCTCCATTACGTCGGCTGCTCTTCAGGGTTTGCAATTGATCAGACGCCGCAAACTCCACCCGTTCAATTTGAACTCACACTGATCGCTATTGGAAGGGGTTGAGTTGGATTACTGAGATGATAATCAGCTTCTTAGTAATGCTTTGTCAATCCAGATAACGGAGAGATAACCTGTTTATGTTAATCCCGCTTTGCAGTACAGGCCTCAGGTCTTAATATGATGTTGTTCTTGTATAAGATATAGCTAAAATGTGTAGGAATTGCTTAAAAACCAAGACCCTCAGAACATTCAGTTGAAATAATGTTTTCCTGTTGTCGTCCCTGACCATTGCATAAAGCCTCAACATCTTTGTAACCTAAGGAGCATTCGTCAATTCATTCCACTGCTACGCTTCAACGTTGTAAATTAATTTTTTATATTCAAGCCCTCTTCTTCAGAGTCACTTAAAAAAATCTTCACGCTAGAATGTTTGACTTTGGATAGTTTGCAAATACAAATGGGTGTGCTAGCACATATTTGTTCAGCGTTTCATTCACGCGCCGTTAACATTCAAAGAAAGCAGCCACCAGACTCGATCTTCTTTTTGACTTCCTTCATTAACTTTGTCAATAAAGTTGTTGTTATTTGTATGTGTCTAGGTTCAAGCCGTTATATTACTCGGGTTGGGTTCCATATTTTCCAGAAGCATTTCCTTGTCTTATCTTCATGAGGTTAGAGAGACAAAGTTCAAATCCTTTGAAAATGAGGTGTGGTGTGTAATCATATTATCAGTATTGATAACCTACATTTATTTTTAGGTCAACAGATTTCCTAGTTACATTCCTGCCATTGCTTCACTTTCTGGATCTCCAGATCAGCTGATGTTGCTGATGTAGCTGGAGCCAATCAACTGTTTTCAAAAAGGTTGATTAGTACTTAGCAGTTCATTACTAGAACCATTTTTTAAAGAGAATATATCAAGCCTCTATGAATATCACTTAATTTCTACTTTACTGCGATTGAACACAAAATGTTTTTTTTTCTCTTTCTGTGACGGCAACAAAAACCATATCCATGTAATTCTATTAAAGTTGCTTATCAGGCTTAACTGAGTCTTTAGTTTGTCGTCCTTGAGATGCAGTTTGCAATCAACCACGAATTTGTTCGTGTGTTTAAAGTCAGAAGTTATGAGGCATTATCAGATGTTTATTTGATTTGCCACTAAAATGTTGATACTTGTGTATTATAAGAATGAAACCTAAGGTGAAATTTGAGAAATGTGAATAATATGCAGCCGTACGTATAAAAGGTTGCAGAAACTAGAAGATTGATATTCTTTAGTGACACATCCTCCATGTGTCAAACAACGGCCTCATTGTATATATTCGAGCAGACCGCAGCTATTCTGCATAAATGCGGCAACTCTTTCTACTTATCTGTATTAAAACAGTAGGATTAAACTAACGTGAATGTCACATCTCCATCGCCACCGTGACGTCACTCTCGATCATTCTGGTTTGAGTGGCAGTCATTTATATTGATATAATTGCACAGTGCACCGCTTTGCTGCATGTGGTTTTAATACCACATGAGTGGAGAATTAAAACCACCAACTGTTTATCTCCAGGCGGTTGTCTTCAAATATTTAACGCAGGGTGTTGCGATGCTCATCTGTTTACATTAACATGATGGACTTAGGTTCAAAACAATCACTGCTGCACTGCTGTGGGCATTTCTCTATTGGAAGTGAAATGACAAGGTAAATCCATGTATTTTTTATTGAGCAAATTGATAAATCTGTTGTTTGACATATAGTGACTGAAGTGTTAGAAGACAAGGGACTCGCATCCTTATTAGTATCACTGTGTCAGCTACTGCAAGGTCAGTTATTCTGTCTATACTTTATTGTTACAGAAGTGTAGATCTGCAAAATGATTATACCATTGGATGAAAACAACATGTATTTTTGGAATTGATTATTGTTCTTTATTGATAGCTTTTTTGTTGTTTCCTCTGGGGTTATTCTGATTTTATTTTCAGATTCTGTTTATACAACGTGTCAACTGAAAAGGCATTGTCTTCAGATTTTTGCTTCGTAAAAGTTTTTTTTACACAACAATGTTCTGAAAACAAAGTAGTTTTCATGTTGGACCACTAGTGGGTATTATTTGGATTTGCAAGGAAACCACACACACACACACACACACACACGCATGCAGAGAACAATACGCAGCAGCATATTATAATATAAATATAAAGTATAAAA
>OMNM01015812.1:18077-32766 GCA_900302745.1 Parablennius parvicornis | reverse complement strand
CCCCCCCCCCCCCCGAAAACAGCTAACAGCAGTTATCTGGGTGAAGATGTCTGGTTGATGGTGATGGTAATCAAAGAATGACACAGATAACCACTAGTTAGAAACTAAGGTATGCAAAAAAAGAAATCTCCACATGCTTAACACAAAGTTGAAACAAATTGAGTTCAGCAGCAGAAGATGAGACCTTGTGTACCTCTTGTCAAAGGAAAAGATGTAAAAACATCAGTTCGTACTGAACTGGGGAAAAAAAATAAATAGTTTTCTCTCATTAATCTTATTTTCTGATGCAACATACAAACTGCAGGGTTGGAGCGAAGTGTAAACAGCATGAAAATATTGACCAGTTCTGTCTTGTATCAGTTTTTCAGGCTGCAACTGGTGACTTAATGATGTAGACTCTTCTCTGCACACTTTGGGCCTCTTAGGATGCAATAAGTTCTGTTCAAACCCTGTAGCCAACCTGGGTATGGATATAGAGTGAATCCATCTTCTGATTGCTACTTTCAGCAGAATAAAACACCACAAAATGTGAATGATTCCTGAATGTATTTTTTTCCCTTTTTTGTTTAACATGAGATGAACACTGTACTGAAAACATCCTCTAGAGTCACTGGGTCCCAATTTGAAACAATAACTTGGGGATGTGGAGAAACGAGATAACAGCACCATTCATCCATCCATGGATCGAATTCTCCGAGGGAAATCTTCAGCACATTGTTGCAGCTTTGACATAACGACTAACGGCAGCCCCGAAGGCAAAACCACATCCAACAGTGCTGCAGCGGTGCGCTTAATTCTATGGCTGGAGTGACTGTTGACGTGGCCAGTATTAAAATCAGAAACATACAAAAAGGTCAATCATTGGCACATAAGAATAATAAACTATCTATTATCCTGAAAATACACAACGTCTGATTTAGTTTTTCTCAGTGATTAATGGGGCTTATCTCCTCCTGTTATCAAACAAAGCAAGCATACACAAACAGGGATCAATAAAATCTCTATTTAAGAAAGCTACTGATAATTAAATGGAACAAAAGGCATGAACAAAAATGTTGGCTTTAACTTTCAGAGTTGTTTCTGTTGCTGACTCACCATGTTATTGTTATTATTTTTTTTTCAACTGTAAAGAGTTCCTGTTTTCCCTTTGTGCACCGTGTTTGGAAGACAACTATCCATCAATAGCACACTCGGAAATCAAGCAAATTTTGAACTGACATCTGTGGGTGCACTTAATTTTGTCAATCCTCAGTGTGAACACAGCACACACTAAAAACAATTTGTATGAAGAATAGATCCGGTACACAGCTAAGTTATCTTTTTTTGTGTGGGCTATTAAGTCTTTTGAACAAAGTTTATGGATTTTTTTTCCTAAATAGTTTTGTAACTTTGTTATTGTTGTACACACAAAATAACACAAATCCTGAATAATACTGCAATGCTTGGAACATTTTATTCATACCTGCGTTCACCTTGTAACAATCAAACATTATGTCGACTTTTTGGAACAAGGTTTAGACACAATCCTCGAACAATAAATAAAGAAACAACAAAAATTGACCCGAGAAAAACTAATTTAAGAAAATTCTTATGTGTCCAGATTAGATTGAATAAATTGTGCATAGGTTTCCTCTTGAAAAATTCCAAATCCATTTGAAAAGAACAATTCATCTCAGTTGTTATTTCAATCCCTAATCTGTGCTAAATAATTGTCAAAAAATACTTTTCACGACGTGTCATGTCAGATTTCTTATTATTTTCTTCCTGTAAATAAGTAATAAATGTCTGTTAACTCTTACTGCACTTATGGATGTTTGCCGATGGTGCATTCAATAGAAATGCATCTTCATGTGTGTCTCAACTGAAAATTTAAAAAAATATGGAAATCAAATGGCTCTCAAGCATTGTTTTCTTTAAAAATACCATAAAAAGTTATTACAAATGCAATTTAAAAGACCCTCCCACTCTAGTAATTTGTAAGTGGACTAGTCTATTCTTTTTTATTTCTATTTTTTTTTAATTTAGTGTCTCGGGGGAGGCAAAAAATAGAGACGATAGCTGCATGTGGTCCGCAGGCAACCAGCTTCCCAGGTGTAATTTTTTAAATCACATTTGCTCCTTCAAGTTAATGATATTCCAAAAGGAGCTAAAACACTTTTTCATAAATGGTTGACCTTCCCCTTGTTACATATAGGTATGTTTATTTTTTTTCCCCCGAGTAAAGTGCATATGCATTTACTCATATCCATGTTAAAACGTCCTAATTCATAGACGCACATCAGTGTGTTCTGATCAGAGCCAAACATATCATTCTCTGGATTTACTCAGTTTTACTTAAAGTTGCAGGTTCAGTCAAACTATTTCAGACATTATTTAACTAAATAATTACCAAAGGGTAATGAATGAATTTCAAGGCTCAGCGACGTGAACAGGTGCAGCGTCACTCATTTGGCTGTCAAGTCCTGAGTTGGATAAATGTCGCTTCTGAAAGGCTCATGTCCCAGCCACTGGCGGCCACGTCCATCATCTTCATTATCCTATATACGCCGCGTCCCTTGCTAAATGCCTCTCAGCTTATTAAACCCCTCCACAGATGTGCTCGGTGCTGTTCGTTAACTTTTGTCACCTGTAGCCTCAACCTGTCGTGCCAAATACTGTCATCAGATTGACGCCTCAATCCATCGACGGAGTAGAAAATAATCCACACCGCTGGCGTATACCGACTGCTTCATCCACGCAGAAAAAAAACAGTATAGAGTACCAATGCTCTGCCTTTTCTGCCATTTCCCTCATCGCCTGCTACAAGATCAGCCCCCAATATGCCTCATGCTCATCTATATTTAAATGGACCCATGGCTCTATCAGCTCGATGAAGTAAACTTTTCTACGACAACCTGAACGCAAAATCACATCTTCCTTCGCTGAAATGCTAGGTGTATGAGCAAAAACATAGTGTTTCATGTGTATACTACGAGTAGCTCAGTCTCCTCGCCCAGCAAACTACAACCACAAAGGGGGAAAAAAAAACAGGCAGAAAAACAAACTTTCCATCCTTAAATATTAATTTTCAAAATTCAAATTGGCACTATATTTCTCCTTGAAAACTTTGAATGTTTTTCTTAATTTTTTTGAACTTAAAAAGTCTGTCTGAACTTCACAGCTGCGTTTACAGCTACAGTGGAGGGAGGAGACCTTCACATTGCACCCAAGTCACACAATGCATTGGGGGCTTCGCCATATGAATTCAATTTTCATTACCCCCCTGTAATAAATGCGGTGTGAATCCTGGGAGGCCATGGCAGCAAAAAATAAATCTGATACATGAATAAACGATGTCCCCGGGGAAAGCAGGCTCCTCCTTTGTGAGGAAGATTGACTCCTCCAAGATGGGACACATCAGCCACAAGGAGCGGAAACAGAAATAGAAACTGCCGACAAGAGAGGCGCCTGCTCGCAGACTTTCTGTTCAGCCCCCCTCCCCAACCAATCTGCAAGCTGTATATAACAATAATACATATTCTATGCAGTGTGACTGCAAGCCATCATATTCCCCCACAGGTCAGCAGTTTTTATAATTTCTACACTGTGAGAACGTAATTAAACTTTGACACAGAAACTTAGTCAGTGCTCTGTACTTGTCACTTCATTCTTCTTGTCTTGCATCCAGCCAGATCGTTTTTGTAATGCCTGTGCCAGATGATGTTGTTGTTTACACGTCTGTGACTTTGTCAGGTTTCCAGATAGTGGATGATGTGCTGCTGAATTGTAGTTTCGTTCCACTTCTGATGCAATACTCTGTGACAACACTGTGACTTGTGGATTTTTTTGGGGGGGTGGGGTTGTGCCCTCTGCCAGGCTTGAAAAAACAAGCAAACATAAAAACCTTTTTCTTTACTTGTGTTCTTCTCTCAGGGTTTTCCTGTTAGCAGGTTGGTAATGTTTCTGCTTATGTTATTTGGCTGTTGATGGTAATGAGTGGCATCACGACATAGGCTGCTGAGGTGTGTTCCTTCCTATGAAATCAAAAAGCAATGATATGTATCTACAGCCGTTGTTACATTGTAATTGTGAATAAAGCGTGATAAAATAGTTATTTATCCTTCAATCGGATGATGAACTTTAGCTACACTAGTGATTTTACTGTAATAAAAATGTGTGGTTCATTTTAAATATTAGTTTTACCCTTCACTACTTCTTTTTCATCTTCATTTCTTCTCAGAAAATGAAGGGACAATAACCATGCTGAGACAAGGCATCCAGCAGACATCTAGATGATTCCTGTTGCTACGCCCCACCTGAAGCTCTGGTGCTCCTCATGGGGAACCCATCCCGCTCCCCTCCTACCTTTGAAATCTACAAAGTAAGTATAAGAATAGCCTTCCTGGATTCTTTCATGGTTTTATCACTTTAAAAGTTTTCAGTTATGGAACTCTACCACCTGTTATTACCAAGGAAGTGTCATCATTCTAAATTAGGAATTCCAAACATTGGAGGTAAGTAGAAAGCAGCATGAGGTGACCAAATAAAAATGCCACCCAGCAAGCAGTTGAGTCATCATCTTGTCACATACTGAAAGAAAAGTACCTTACTATGTCGTTAACTTTTAAGAGAAAAGGCTAATGGCAAAAATACCAATTATTTTATGGCCACACCTTTGATGGGAGGCAAAAATAGGACATTAAAGACTAATAGAAGGCTTTAATAGTGGTCACAGCACCATCTGGTCAGTTAATAACAATTGCAGACTATTTCAATCATATTTCATTAATTCACAGCTCTCTGAGGGAACAAACACTTAATTTACAAATTGGTCCATGCTACTGTGGTGAATCTCACTGAGAGCTATTAGCTCGACCACTGAATTCAACCTTCTGCAACCCCCCCAATCTGGCGTCACAGCAGATGGGTGGAGGTCTGTGATCTGTTGAGGCAATTTTGTGCATGGCTGCCATGGCCTGTCCTGGTGTGACATCTCCTGCTGCTAGTCGGGCTGTACCCTGACCTTCACACTGGGCTGGCATACAGCTGTCTAGCTGGGGAAGGCAAATGCACATTTACACCTCTGACACACACGCATGCACGCAAGCATGCACACACACACACACACACACACACACACACACACACACACACACACACACACACAATCCCAGTGGAGGAGCAAAAAGTTAAGTTTTAGTTGGGAGAGAGGTTTCCGTGTTATGTGCAGTAGCGGCAGCCAGCTACAGCAGAAATGTTGGCAGTGGAAAGGGCAGCGCGCTTCAATGAGCAAAATGTCAAATGTGGCTCCAAAAACTGGTGTCCAGTAGTGTTCAGACAGATGATCGAGATTGGAAGAGGATTATATGTGTTTGGCGTGATTAAAATCTGAAAGAATGTTAAATGTTGAGTAAATACGAGGACACACCAAAACACAGCACAGAGGTGGCACAACTACACTCTCTGCTACATGCACCCCGTTTTGTCGGGTTAGAGCAGGAGGACACATAACGCAAACCCAAAGGGACACTTCCTCCGTGGGGAGAGATCTCCTCTCATTACGAACAGGATTGACACTGGGTCTGGCCTGTCCACAGGGAGGTCTAAGCCAATAAGAGAGTAATTGAAAGAGGCGCTTGACTTCCCGTCTGTAACAGCTTACATACAGGGCCTGATGTGCCTCTAGGAGCCTTGTGTTTAGACAACAGATGGGCAAACACAAACAACATGAAAGTTGGCTCGCAATTCCAGGATAAGGAGGTAGAAAAAAAAAATTTCAGGAAGAAGGCATTTTCACCTCCGCTTTGATGATCACGTTTTTCTCCAGATATCAGCCTGTGTGAAGCCTTATCTCTCAAACCAACTGCTGATTCTTCAAACAGATACACGATTAACATATTGTCACATTTGCCATATCTAATGTACTTAACTAAAAATGACTGAGCTGCAAAAAACCCCCCAAAAAAACAACAAAAAACTTCAAGGTGCACAGAGAGGAAGTGCAGGGCAGCCGAGGTGTGTTTCGTAGCTTTGCAATATCCCCACAGCAGCTGCGGTCCTAAGTGTGAACTGCTGGAGCCCGAATATGGAGAGTTCGAGGCAGTGCTATAGCATCTTGTCTCACTGAGGTGTGTGTTGAGTCCCGGCGGCTAGACTTGTTACGGAGATGACAGCATGTTTTGTTTCACTACACAGCCCTCGCACTGACAGTCTGAAAGCCTAGAGCCAAACAAACAGAGGCATCAACGATGCCAGGTATCTCAAGATCTCTCTCCCTCTCTCTTTCTCTCTCTCTCTCTCTCTCTCTCTCTCTCTCTCTCTCTCTCTCTCTCAGACATATACAGATGCTCAATTTTCAGTGCATACTAAAAAATAAACGCCACTAATACACGGAGAAAACCGATCTGGGTAAATGCATTTTTATGTTTGCAAAATGTCTGCATCACTGCAGACATTTTAGAAGCGGAGTGCCGAGCTGATGCAATTCCTCCTACTTTCGCATGACATGGACATAATAATTTTGTCTCTGAATGTTATGTGTGATTGTGGTCATTTACAACAACCCAGTGGTCATTCTTTGTGACTACTATCTCCCTGCAGAAAGTCTCACTGTCTAAACACAGCACTTATACCAGTGAAGAAGTGGGTTATGCATCATTTACCGTGATGTATGCACCTATGGAGCATCAATAATTTAAGTATGCACTTGAACCTCAGGTGTATGAACAAGGCAGGCCTTGAAAGATTCCTGGAGAAAACCGCAGTACTCCTCTGATTGACGCAACACTCAAACATGATCAAGAGACTGTGCTGGCAGAGTGAACGCGCTTTACTAAAGAGCAACAGAATGTTATTCTAAGACTCGTAGAGTTTCACCCAGAAGCACTTCTGAGTGCAGTCCTTGGATGCAGCATCTTTTGAGCCTTTGTATTCACACAATGGGGCATGCTGCACCAAAGGTTTGAACAAGGTGGGCTTGCGAGGCTTGAATTTGCATACCCATGACATACAGGTAAAGCAAAGAAAGGGACACTCATAATTACACACAGGAAAAATTTACCCTTAACTAGGGTAAATAACTTAACTAACACCCAAATGAGTATAAATATAGCTGTGATGAATTCAGAAGCAAGCAACTGCCGAAAAATACAGTTTGTAATCAGCTGATGCCAAATATTAGAGCCTTGCGCAGAGAGTAAGTTGCAAAATGAGCAATATAGTGCAATTGACTCTTTGGGTTTGGGTTTTCAAGATTTTATAAGTACAATGCTTTGTTGGGAAGCTCTATTTATTATGCAAAAGCTTTAACCAAGATCCAAACAGAATACATGTTAATATGGGAGTGCAAGCCATTATGTGATACCCCATGCAACCGTCTACTGTTGCTTTCACACTTTCATTCTGTGATGAAAAAGGTTTTTCTCTCCATCTCATTCCTTTGACCAAGTCTCTCCTCATCTTTGACTATCATCTGCACTGCAACCAGAAGCATCTGGAGAGAATGAGGATGAAATATTGATAGTGTGTTGCGATAATGAAGTCTTAATAAGAGGGATCCAGTCCAAACAGTAAAAGAGAGGGTCACTCAGGGGTGGAGGAAGGTGTGACACCCGTTGTGCCACATCTGAGCCATCCGTCTTGTTATTTCATAAGGTCAACTCAATTATATGGCCAACACAGGTAATTTATTCAACTGGCAAACTTAATAAACAGTGGAGGGGATGCTCCCGCCAGCTCCAAGTGCAGACTTTGTCACTTGCAATTTAAATTATGAACCCAACTCGAAGGAAGTTACTCAAAACTAACAAGAGCTAATGATCTATTGCTTAAGAGAGGTTGCCAGGAGAACGAGAAAGACAGACCAAGTTCGTTTGGGAATTAGGGAAATGGGAGGGGCCTTATTTAGCAACTTCTATTTCCACATTCACACTGAAAACAAAGGGCAGAACAAAAGAAAAGTACCTCTTGAATTACTGGGGGAGCTGGCACACTTGTTTTCCACGCTCTGTGTTGGAATAAAAGATTTGTCTGAGAATAATTTATTCCAGTACTCCCTTTGCCATTTCCCTCTCCTTCCCCCAGTGATACATGGAGGCCTTTTGTGGTAGAATTCCAAATGATAAATACTGCACATTTATAAAAAGTTGAGAGGGGATATTTAGAACACAGCAAGATACTGCATAAGGCCTTATGCTTTATTCACAACCCCGGGGGAGCCCGTGTATCCAGGGATGCGTTATGTAAAAATGGTCAAAGCCATGCTAATGTGATTTTGAATGCATGACTTCATCATCTGTGTACCACAGGTATTGTGTTGTAGCAGAGGTTGTACATACTGATATGGCACACAGAGCCAAAGACCCTTGTGTTCAAACACTATATTATTCTAAAATTACAGCCCCCTTTGCTGAGCACTTTTAATCATTGAATTTACCCCCCTAAATAAAAAAATAAAAATAAAAAAGTTGCACATTCGATGCCTGAGTAGGCTGTGTGGCACCGACAGAGCTGAAGAAATCATTATGCAAATGTGATTAACAAACATCTGAAGACAAACAATTAAAACTTATGTTCTTACATTTTTACATTACTCCAGCCTTCCCTTAACAGTCTTGCTATTTTAGAGTGTATTATTATGTTAGATAATGCTTGTGGGAATGGACTTGTCACCAAAGGGGATGCTGTTGAAATGATGCATGTGGGTGTGCATTTGGTGTATTGCTGTCTATGCCTGAAGCAAGAGATGAGAATATCGGAATAAAGAGAGACAGCTCCGTTTTGTTTTGTTTTTTTGTTTCTCTTCTGCTTCTTCTTCCCAGCACTGATACATGCAACACCAGAAACAAAAATAACGAAACAAGCGCATACTGTGAAAACCACCTCAAATGCAATACACATGATACAAAATCACCTCTTCTGATGTATATTGATGAAAGGCTTTTGTTCTGTCTTTTTTTTCCCTGTATTATATTGTGTCTTCCGTAGTCCATGTTGCTTCACCTTGTAATTCAGGTTAAGTCACGTAAAGCCCTTGGAAAGCACAGTTCTGATAAAAACAAACCCCCCCCAAAATACCTGGATAGCCAACCTAAATGTCTCATTTATGCTTTATGAAGCGTCCTGACACCCTTAGCTGTGGCAAACCAAGTTTCCCGCCTCAATGAGAAGTCATTCACTAAGATACAGTAGGCTCTGTGCACCGGAAATCACAAATACTAAAAACGTAATAGTCTGTTAAACCAGCAGTGAAAATAAATGGAGGGAGGACAGTATTAGATTAGATGTCAGACATTGCCGATTGAGATTTGTGTGACGATTTGTGTGACTCCATTGTCCTCCGGTGAAATATGCAATGAAGACATGAGGCTCTATTTATGAATAAGACCTGAAAAATGAAAGTCGATTTTTTCTTTTTCCATGTCACATCACATAATATTACAACATTAAATGGGGTGGTTGTACTAGTCATCAATTTTTTTGGCAGCCCAGTCGGTATAGAAGCAAGTATTTGACAAGGTCAACAGTTAGAATCTTAGCCAGAAAAAAAAAAATGGGTATTGAAGTATGAAAAGAAAAACTTTAAGCTCTTTCAAAAACTGTAGGGTGCCCTCAATAAGCAGATGTCCTTGATCAAAGAAAAGTCCCTAATAGCTTCATTTAAGCCACACAAGTTACTCGGTAATCGATGATTGTAACAGTGTATGCAATGGTGAGGTGTAAGTGAACTCTGATGCTTTTTTAGTGCTTTAAGTACTAACATGCGACAAAGTGGTATTTCAATGGGAATGTTTGACTATGGTTTAACCTCGGTGCTTAATACAGAGCTGAAGTTTGAATTTAAAGGTAAAAAAGTTGCCAGCAGGTGGCAATGATGACAGACTAGACACATATCAACATTCGCAGTGTGTTTTCCTATCACAGTTAGTGATTACATGTCTTGTTTTTAGAAGCGGAAGCCTTGCAAGGAGGGTAGGCAAAGTAGGCAATTGCCCAAAGATGGAAGGGGGCTCAGAGAGGGTGGCTATTGTTTTTTTTAGGTTTTTTTTTGTACAATGTAAGTTTGCCGTGGTTTTCAATTTTTATCATGGGGACCAAATCAAATCAAATCAAATCAAAATACAGTGGATTGCAGCACAAAGTGCTTTACAGATTAAAAACAACAACAAAAAAAAACCCCAGTAAAAACTCATCCATCAACCCACCCCCTACCATGTTGAAAATAAATAAAAAGTCAAAAAAAAAAATTCAAAAATCCAACAACAGATTAAATTCATGAAATAAAAGTATTTTCAAAAAGGCAGATCTTGAGCCTACTATTTAAAAATATGAATATTCACTGCAGTCCTGAAGTTCTTAATCTAATTGCCTCAAAAAAAAAATCAAGATTATTTTCAGCGCAATAATCACTGGAAAAATGTTTTAACACGCACACTTGAGATCCATTGTTGAAGGGATCATCAAAACAAAATCCCAAGGCTTCAGCACTGTGATTGTTTCAGAACAGAATATGAGCATTCCTCAAAAGGCTGTATGGACGTGTCTCACCTTATTTCTTTAAAGCTTTGAAGTCCTGAAATAGTAAAATTTTTTTTTCTTAATTGCGTCTTCAAAAATTATCTTCATCGAGCCAACAAGATAGCTTCAAAAACTATTTGCGTAAGATATGTATTACATTCATAAGGACCATCCCCAGTTGGTTGACACGTAGTCACCGGGTCCTTTCAGCCAATCAGATTACTGCCTAATGAGTGATGCAAATATATACATGATTTTTATGAGCAATGGCTACAGCTGGTGGTATAAGACAGATTTGGTAGTCTAAAAAAAAACAACAAAAGAATAATGAGTAAGAAGTTGCATCATTGAGTTGTGTACAAGTTACCCACGAAGATAAAGATTTATTTAATTTTTTTTATACAACCTGAAAGCTTTTTCCGTCATATTTGTATTAGGCACTGGTGGACATTTTGTATAATACCGGGATTGTGTAAAACATTACCGCAATAACCAGCGTTATATATGTTTTGAAAATTAGCGTTGATACCAGTTGCTCCCTTTTAAAAGCGGTGAGGTTTCAGCGCTGTGTGGGTCAGTCGAACCTCATTCATAGGTCAGGTAATGTCACGTCTTTAGAGGAATGTGCTAAATAATTAGAATGTTAGCAGTTCACTTTATGAAGCTTTGATAAAAAAAGACACTAATTGTGAAGTAATGTTCCCAATTGACCAGCTCCAGTGGATGTGAGTTGTATTTACAGTCAGGCATACTAGAGGACTGAGTCAGCTAAGGATTAACAAACCACTCATCCTCCGTCCTCCAGGGCAGGGGTTTAGTGAAACAATAATAATCTGGCTAATGCTTCAGCTCATTTAACAGGATTGAGTGATATCAGTTCTCTTGTGGTTTTGATGCACAATAAAAGTACTGTTACCATTTTTTTTTTTTTTTTTTTTAAAGTAAATTGTTATTAACAGTATTTTGTAATTTACTTAGCATTTGTGCTTGGCTGCAGTTGCCAGATACTTCAAAAAGTAGGTGGAGTTTCAGCAACACAGCAACTGAAAATAAAACTAACTACTTTCTTGGAAAAGTTAGTTTTAATTGTCGGTTGGAATTTCTCCTGAATGTGTCTGCTATGTTGTTGGTAATCAATAGCTTAGCTTTTTGCACTGTGTGGATCAGTAAAAGACCTAAACTTCGCAAACTGAAGCGCTTGCATGAATGGAGGTTGATAGACCCACTCACCCACTTTTTGTTTCACCCACTTTTTGTACACTTTGTGATTTTATCTGAGAAAAGCACTTCATAAATAAAATTTACTTACTTACTTACGAGACATTTCCTGGCTTTAACTATCAGGAACAATGGACTCAGGTATTGTGGTTCAGCTTTCTGCAATTCAAGCAATAATCACAAATAACAAAAAAAAATTTGACAAAATAATTTAGCTGTATTACCTTCTCGTCCCTATAATACACCCTGTAACACATTTTTTTATTTCCACAATTTCAGCTTTTGGAGTAGCTGAGTTCACCACGAGATGACTGCCGGTAGGATGAAAAAATAGAAGATATATAAGAACTGGTGAGTGGGTTTGTTTGCGATGCACTTTTTTAGAGACGTTATGGGAGCTATCTGCAGGCTCATTGTACACTTTAAGCTTGAAACACATTCTCAGTCACAATAATAAAAATGAAAACAAACAATACTTTCTCACATGAAATGATATCAAACTATTCAAAGCCATTTGGTAATTAACTATTCAATGAAAAAAATAAACATATTTTGTAATTATTACTGAGCAGAAGTGATTTGAACTTTGAGAGACCCGATTATGGGATTTTAACTCTCCCTGCCGGAGGAGCCACAGTATTTACTGGACCGATTGTAGCCTCATCATGTGCCAGATTGCTCCTGTGTGCCGTAATTACAGGTAACACCGGTGATTTTACATCCCACCCCCTAATAGAACACTTGCGTATGTCAGAATTCAATCAACCTCTCTATTCTTCCTCTGTCATTCTGTTTAAGGACCTACAGCTAGATAATTGCGGTCTCATCTGGAACACCCGCTTTTTTTGTGCCGCTATTGTCATCTCATCAGTTAAGTGCCGCAGCCAGGTTTTTTTTTTTTTTTTAAAAGCAAAGGTCAGCATGTCATTCACTCTTTAATGGGCAGACTGACTATAACATTTTGTTCTCATTCCAAGAGATGTGTTTGCCTTATGTAAATTTTTGCCAATGAGCAATTATTGCCTGTAATTGCTATCCTGGGATACCTTTACTGTTGACTGTAGCTGTGGACAGCTTGTTGTACTGCAGGCCTCTGCTCCATGAATCACTACTGTGAAACACCCCACGTGATAAAAATACAGAGCAATATCAGTATCTGTAAAGCCCTGGTTTCTCTGCTGCATTTGCTCAGGCTGATGCAACACAGAATCAGTTATGTGCACTCCGCTTCCTGAATCCTGACAGCTTCTTTACTGTGAACGACCATTTCACAGATGCCCCCCCACCCCCAACAGCGGGGCTGTGTTTGTTTTATATAAACTCACCGCCGACCCCACTGGCCACAAATCATGTTGAAAAAAAAGGGAGCGAGAGAGAGTTGAATAAACCACCACCGTCATGAGAGGGGAAAGTACCTTTTAAGATCCGTCAAAGCCTTCGCTAATAGGGGTGATCCATCCAGGCCTTTCAAAATGTCACATCCTTGCCCTGTTCATTTGCATAACCTCTAAAGCATCCAAGGGAGCGTGCGGTGCATTGATTTAGCCAGTGACTTGGGAGATGCTTTCCTTGTTGACACAAACGTTTAAGTGAGTGTGACTGTGGTACTCCTTAATCCACTAAAATGTGTGGCGAGTAAGTACTCTGCCGCCGTTTTACAACCCCATCATGAGCCATTTCTCCACTCTCAGCCTCTCTAATCTGCTGACTTCTCTTGGGTAAATATCATTACTTGAGCTCTGATAAATTACAAATACCTCTAGTGGTAGCCAAGCGAATTGTTCATTCTGTAGCCTGAACTAGCCCTTTGTGTCTCTAAGAGCCCATAACTCAAGAACTTTAAAGTCCATTAATGGATTGTTTCCAGAAGTAGCTACTGTACAAGCGTATGGAACATTATGACCCTAAAAATACATTACACAAGGAGGAAACTGTATTTAAGTGGGTGTTAACGCAGAAAACGAAGAATGAACAAGTTTTCTTATCAATTGATTTTTATTCCCAGCTTTTAATCAAATTCAAAAATGCAGTTTCCAGGAACAATGGATCTATGCCAACCTTTTTATCCACTATTAAAACTTAAAAACTAGAGTTCTGATGTTTTTCAAATTGAAAATCAGAATAAAAAAGGCAGTGAGTAAACTTTAAATGTATATTGTAAAGACACTTTTTAAAACTGAAGTTTAAACTATTGTAGGTTCAACTACAAGAATCCCTCCATACAATAAAAACAACAAAGTGAATGACTGCTAGAAGTGAATTGTTTACTTTAATGTGAACATCCTAAAACCAACAGCAAGAAAAATGTTCTAATTAGCATTTGCAGGAGTATGAGCTGCAATTGATCGTCATTGATTTGGCAGCCATGGATTTTTTTTTTACTAGGTCTTTTGGTGAAGTATTTTTAAATTTTGTCGCAATAGATTTTAACCTCCAGTTACAATGGAAATAATTTATGATAAAGTGAGAAAGTTTTAACCTTCTCACAATCACACATATAAATACACGTACACATACTTTCCATCCTGGCCCGATTTTGAGACGATTGTCCTTTACAGAGAAGAAAACCATACGCCACTTCTGCTCTTATCTCCAAAAATTGCAATTTGTTATGGTCACTCGTTTTTGTTTTTCTTCTTCCCCTTTAATGAATATCATGCAAGAAATCAAACAGAAAAACTAAATGATAAGCATGAGAGAGGAGAAAAAGCCACACAGCCTCTTCGCTTTGAAACATATGCTTTTTCAAGTGGTTGTTTTCTGCCACACATTAACATGTTTCATATCTGGAATAGTGTCATTTTATTCTACTGGAATACAATGTTTTATCAGCTTAATCAAGCCTTCTATTCTACAGAGTCTACATTTCTAACCAAGCATTACATTTAAGGCCAAGAAATTAATAATAATTATGAATTGCAACAAAAAAAGCTCTGCTCTTGACTAGCACATCAATGTTTGCTGTATCTGTCGTGGC
>OMNM01015810.1:2316-16982 GCA_900302745.1 Parablennius parvicornis | reverse complement strand
TGGGACGGTCTCAGTCTCTCGATCTCCGAGGCTCTGCGGTACTCGCCGAAAGCTTCGGGGAATTTCCCCCCGAACGCGAGCGCGTCCGCCCGCTTCACTGTGAGCTCCAGCCGGGTCTCCGGGTCTCCGGCACACGCCAGCTGACACTCGTAAATATCCGCCGCCAGGTCGAAGTTCCTTGCCTGGAAAGCCTCCGCTGCCAGGTGCAGCATGCTCTCGCTCTCTGTCCCCATGAGTTCCCGCGCCTCTTATCCGCCGCCGTCCTCGTCAGCGCTACTCTCCGCGTCAAGGTTCTGCCTGCTCGGCTGTGCGCTCATGCTGGAGTCCGGCGATGCTCCGCTCCTACTGGTGTTATTCTCAATGGAGCGCAGAGGAGGGCAGGGGGAGGAAAAAAAAAAAAAAACGTTACGTAAAAAGTTGTGTCACGTGAGGTCGAGGCGCCGCTCTGATTGGTGGAGTTCGGGGAAAGCGTTACAAAACAAAGTGCCATGTAACAGTGACGGTGTTGAGGGCAGGGTGCAGCAGTCTGTCTAAACCCGCAGCACAAAACACGCACTGAGCTCATGCTTACACAAACTGGAGCCATGACTCACTTTTGAGATGTGTCTCACAGGCAGGACCGTGACCTCCATTACTGGAAAGTAGGCTGATCAACTGTGT
Organism: Parablennius parvicornis; assembly: GCA_900302745.1. Lineage (NCBI taxonomy): Eukaryota > Metazoa > Chordata > Actinopteri > Blenniiformes > Blenniidae > Parablennius > Parablennius parvicornis. The sequence continues at coordinate 16,322 of OMNM01015810.1, read as the reverse complement.
AATATATGTTATGAGCCAGGTCAGGAGCAGGGCCGCATCCACTGTCACAGGGGGAGAAGAGGGAAGAGGGGGCACCCACAATGACACACCACTTTATCCAGTTTTATTAGAAACTTTTACATTTAGGAACAACAAAGATACCAAAGTTCCAAAGTACCCATGATCAAAATCCTAGACGGGCTACACAAGGTCAACCGCTTCATTTCTTATTCAAAGTTTTATAATACTTTATAATACAAACCATTTTCCCCCCAGAAGAAATGTAAATGTTATTCATAACTTTACAATAACAATGGAGAAAAACAAACAAACATTCAAGACCCTCAACCCCTACGAGCTTCCTCGAGAGCTAGACCGTGGCTCTCCTCCAATGGGTCACTTCAGTAAATACATTTCCCCAAAGTGAAATAAATAAATCAATACAGAAATAACACTTAAGAACAACGAAGTTGACCCAAATTATTTACATCCCTGCAAACCACTAAAATAAAACATTCCATGATCAAAATACTGGAGGGGCTATGGCCAACTCCTATCACCTCATCTTTTATATGCATTTGGAATAATCTTTCATATCCTCACAGAAGACACATAACTTTAGGACGGAATGTAAATTTTATTGTTGTTGCACTGAATCATATCAACTTACTGTGCTCCTCTCAGTTTTAATTTCTACAATAACGTGTATCATTTCTGTAGTTTTGTTGTAGTTTTTTTTATTAATGGTTTTGTAAGAACAATAGAGAAACTAACTGAGAGCTACAGAAATGGGGGTTCCTTTATAAATATTAATAATAAGACATTATTATAATAAAATGATTCCATACGGTGCCAGAGCTTAAATATGTGTTTGGTTATACGACCATCACCCCTCGTTGATAAGCTGCCAACTCAAATCAGGAAAAATATTCCATTTTTCAAATTAACTGAATCAGAATAAGGCGTATTTTAAATCTGTGAATGGAATTTTACAATCTGTCTCAATAAGAAAACTTAATAAACCTGCGTTCTACCCGCAGTGAACAAACACCACATTGATAATTATCTTCCGTTTATGCCATTGACCCGCTGAATGCAAGCTGATGACCCACTTTTGACTCCTGGAGAAATGTCTGCACCATTAAAACATTTAAAACCTCAACAAGAGACTTTTTTCACTTGTAATTGTGAATTATTTATAAGATTTCAGACTATTTTCCATCTAAAAATGCAGGAATTTGTTTCACAGTATTCCAACATTTTTCTGTGACATAAATTTTTGTTTTTAATGTCTTGTAGTTCTGACTTATTTCTCAGATTCAGACATCTGACCTTTTTTCTGAGAATTCAGACTTACATTTCAGATTTGAACATTTCTGAACACTCAAAGTGAAATTGTCAATGGACCCACTTTCCGAGAAAAAAGTCTGAAAAAAGTCTTCTATACAGAGAGAATAGCAGACATCAGAGTTAAAGTTTCAGCTAACTTGTTGGATACATTTATGAATATGCTTAGTTATTGTCATCACAGCCCTTAGAATTTTTACGGTCAAAATGTGGAAATAATAAATAAGCTAATGTCAGTTACATGACTGCATGAGACATTTCGTTTACTATTTTCTCTGGTTAATCCTTTATTCTTATAAACCTGAGCTTAGAGGGGTTATATCATGCAAAATTCTGTTTCTAATAGTTTTTCAACAGTAACAATCGTCCCTATACCTGGAATGATGCCCCAAAAATGAAAAAAGTATGTCATCTCTCTCCCTGGCTTGTTTCATTTTTTAAAAAATGTATTGCTCCAAAGAGCAAAATATAAATCAAACCCTGTATAGTGTCACCGAGGGTTTAGCCAATCACAATTAAGGTAGGCCCTCCCTGTGACCTTCCCACAATTAGGCTGCTCTGCTCTGGCACATGGCAATGTGAGATGCAGTACTTCCTCCTCTTCCCAAAATGGGTATGTGTGGGCGGAGCCAGTCCAGCTCACACAGACACAGCAGATTCTGAATGCAGCTCATATCATCCGATATTCAAAATGGATGAGAATTAAGGAAAAGCTGGATTTGGGGCAAGAAACTTTGAATGCAATGATTTTGGACCAATGAGACCCATGGGAAAGTGAAAATCTGTATAATGTGACGTCTTTAAATTTTCTTTAGCCATATTAATTGAAGTCATACAAGCAATATGTTTGTTTTTTTTAAATTTTTTGAACATTTATTTCTGATGTTTATTCTCTGTGAAAATCTTGTGTTTAATGAATATACCTGAAGTGTAGCATGATCATGAGAGTTTTCATTTGTATCTCCTTGTTTGTCAGTATATGTTGATTTTTCCCATTTTGTGACTGGAGTGGAGGGAACGTCTTCATCACCTCTGAATCTTCGTCCCCTCACATAACTCTCCTGGGTGTCAGAGGATTAAAAAAAAACCCGGCTGGGTCACCAGCAGTTTATTCACCAGTCATTGTTGCACAAGAGTGTTTGCATAAAGTCAGAGTCACGCTGACCGAGTGTGATTCCTCACCAGTAGCAGTAGGTGATTCATGGCGACTGTATTTCCGTCGGACAAAGGTTTTTTTGTGTTTCTTTGCTCAGTGGTCAAGTCCACTGAGCATCCTGTTGACTACAAGTGGGTGGTCGGATCAGTGCGTTGAATTTGACTTTCAAATACTTTGAATTGCAAAAGAGGAAAGGCATTATGAAACAAATGAATAGATAGGATATTTAAATTCTCTCTGTGGCTGTTTTTACTGATTAATCTGTTTGTGACAACCATGAATGTAATCATGGTTTAATAATGCAACAACTTGGCAATAATGTAATAGAACGGCAAAAAGTTGTTTTATATGTTTTATTGTTTTAATATGACAAATATATCTATATTTAATGCTCAACCTGCACAAATCTTGCAAAAAAGTTGATAATTTCCAAGAAATTCTGCCATATTTATACATTATTACAGCTCCACTTATTACATTTTAGTTAGATTTTTCATGTCAATCATGTAATAATTTATTGACAAAAATGTATTACAATAATGGATTCAATGTCCAATTATACTAAGTTATCCCATTATTTTATTATGACATTTAAAGAGGCCAAAATTCTGCTATTATTGGTTGTTACAATCATTTTAGTGATGTTCTTGATTGACCTATTTTAGATTTTTTAGCCCATTGTAATCCTTTTAAGTGTCTATTACTTTGTTATTTTTTAATTTTGCTCCACATATCAAAATAATGGTAGAATCGCAGCAGCAGTGTACGCACATCATGAATCTCTTCATCTTTCAGAAATGCTTTATTATTTGGATTCATCTGTTGAACAGTCACCAATCATCCCACACCGCGTTGGGACAAATGCAGGAAGTGTGTAAAGTTCCGCACGGGGCTGGAGTAGAGGTAGGTTATTGTGCAAGTCAGAGTTTAATGACCTTAATGAAGACATCGTTCTCTAAACGGCTGAGATACTATAACCTGCGGTGTATTATTAGCACGATCTGGAGCCTGTTTGCTGAATGCTTTTTGTACTGTGTGTGAGTCTGTGTGTGTGTGTGTGGGGGGGATTACAGGCCGGTCAGTCAGTGTCCACCTCGGGGTGGCAGCAGCTCGTGCTAATATAGGTCGGCCGGTCTAGCCAGTGAACTCAATCCCGCACACAGACGCTGACAGACTGACACACATGTGGAACAGACAGAGTGACATATATGCAAATGAGGACACTTGGAATGTATTACATAAAATCTGATAAACGCCCTTGCTGACAGACACACCTTGAAACGTTGGTCTCTAAATAGGCCAACAACACAGACAGTCGGGTCTCTTCAAAGTCATCTCGCATGGCTCTAATGTGTGGACACGCAGGAATGAAATATAAGACGGGATTTAATCATAGAGAAGAAATCAGTTTGTAGATTGGTATGAAGTTGAAAACAAAATAAATCACTTGCAACTGTAATTCCAAAAAGGTGTGTAAAATGTGAATAAAACAAGATGCACCGTATTACCTCATAAATACACCTTATTCACCTTAAATAAAAAACCTGGATTAGAAAGTCAGAATCATGAGTCAGTAAGAAAAGAACCCGTGAAGGTCACATCTTTAAAAAATGTGTCATTAAGAGGAGAAAAATATATATATGAGTTGTATTTAATTTCTGTGTATTGATATCTTTAGTAAACAGAACAGCCAGACAGCTAAATGAGGTGAGGCTCTTGGTTGTTTCTGACTGGCTTGTGGAACCGCATTAAGAAATACTGAATTTTTAAACAAATGGATGAAAATAATATATGCAAAGCTATTGCTTTACAGCAAATGCTGAGGCTCATAGTGAAAAAAAGAGTGAATGTAGATTTTTTTAAGTAGAAATGGACATTTAAGACCATTACCATATTTATAAATGATGTAGTATTCTATTTTGAAGACACTCAAAGTCATCGAGTGTAGAAGAAACATCGCAACATGTAATGTTTACAAATAGAATCATTAATAGATCAAACCAATATGAGTCAGGCAGTAATTTTATTGTACAAAATCAGGATCAATGACTCTCAGCTCAGTGAGACTCAGGAATCTTTAAGATCTTTCATGATTAAAAAAAAGGTCACAAGTATAAACTTTACTCGAAATGTAAGGAGGAATAATTGAGATTTCTTTATTTTCCAGCATTTGGCAAAAGTTAAGTAGTTAACATAAATATGTGCAGCCTGTGAGTTCATGAGTTAATCGGGTGAGCTTTAATAATCATACACATGAGAACATCCCCTCCTACATAGAAAACTGCACAGGATAGCTTCACGTTCATCACAGTGTGTTGGATGCCAACACCATCCGTGTCAAATCAGTCACAACATCCAGATTAATTCTTATATTTGATCGTGTAAATGTATAAAACATCAGTCCAGGATCCTGAGAATACTCCTCTTCTCCAGATCGTTCATCTCTTTGAGGATTAAAGCTACGTTGTATCTCAGGTCCTGGAACTTGGACACCGGCACCTGCAGCAGGAAAATAACAACAGACGTGCTTTAATCTGGAGCTGCTCACTTCCTGTCTTAAATGTGTGTGTGTGTGTGTGTGTGTGTGTGTGTGTGTGTGTGTGTGTGAGATAACCCCTGACAAAGTGCAGATCAGGTGCGTCCATCAATAGAATTCGTGCATCGGATGTCGCCGCTGCTAATCTTTTAATTCTGCCATAATCTGATTATGTAACTGCTGCAATAGGTGCTGTAGTAGGAGCCCCCCCCCACATCAGACATGGTCACTGATCTTAGGTGCAGGTCATAGCGCCCCCTGCTGGTGCAGGTATCTGAATAATCAGCTCATGAGTTTGGTCAAATTTTTAAAGAGTAACAACAGAAATTAGTTGGGCTTAAAACTAAATTTTTTTCCCTGTCTTGTAACTTTGGATTGTGAAGCAGCATCAGTGTGAGTGGAATTTTAACAGCTTAACACAAACTTAAACTCCAGTCTTTATCTAGAGCGAGTGACTGGTTTCATCTCCAGGGGACCAGATCAGTAATATTACTGCATGGCAACCTTTAAATGCACACTTCTGATTCAATCTGGATGTTTCCATTTGTTATATTGCAAAGTGATTTTTTTTTTTTTTTTTTACAAACTACAAGTTGAAAATCTAAAGAACAATTTTAACATATTAACAATGTTTCTTGCGCTGAAATGTCACAAAATGTTCAATATATTGCAAAGTTTATAAAAGGTTTTTTTCTTATTCTCCCTTGCAGTGTAGATTTGACACAGATGATACGCCACAGTATGTCAGCTGACTTTTACTGTTGTATCTCTGATCTCTCAGCTCATGTTCTTTCATAAAACACTGAAATTCTAGCTTCGTGAATGACTCTTATTGAAATTACGACACTTCACTAAGTCATCCTGCAGACCGGATTAAACCCTCCGGTGGGCTGGTTTCAGCCCCAGTGCCTGTCCTTGAGTCATAATGCTGGTTGTTGCACATATAATGACGCAGATCCCTCAACATTATTCAAACATAAAACAACAACAGCATTTAAAATCCATCAAACACTATTCCACTGTGAACCAGTTACATAATGACTGAAAGCGGCCTACATTGGGGCTGCAGCCTCTAACAACTAACCTCTTTAAACCAAGCTGACAATACAAACAACAAAATGTGACTGATTCCCCTCATGTGGGGAGAAAAGAGAGATCTGCAGCGGGTTCCTCAACGTTATCAGAACTTTGTTTGATCAGTGCTTGCAGCAAGAAGGAAGACGTTGAGATTACTGTATAACTGTATTTATTAAAGGAACTATTTCAATGTTTTACATCTACCACTATTTCACTAAACTCTTGCCTCTTTAATCTAAAATTTGCAAAATCAATTAGCATTAGCCCGTGTTAGTCCCTGTGATGCATTTGTCTAATCCCGGGATGTCGAACACATTATATACGTATATGTGATGATAGTGTCTACATTTTCACAAAACCAATTGCTACAGAGAATGACTTCAATTTCAACATAAAGTCAATTTTAATGGAACATTCTGGTGCAAAATACATTGAAATGTCCCAAAAATCTCCTCCTATAGTTGCTGCATTATGCATGTTTTTAAAAACTCACTCTATCAACATGGCTTTGAGGCTTGAGATCTTGCATGGCAGCATCACCGACATTTCAGCTCGAGTATCACTTTTGGTGTTGTGTCTGCTACTCTTAAGAAATTTGCCAAAACATTTGTTTTCTTTGAAAATGCATTGGATTTCTTATCTAATCTCTATTTCATATCTAACTGAATAAATAAAATGTTCTGATTATATTTCAAAACTTGAAGAAAGATACTCCAGTCTCGTGTTTCTCAATGAACAAATTCCACAATGAAAGCCAACGACATGGGAGCAGAGTGTAAAATCACCTCAAATCGATGGAGTTTCCCATCTGACAGCTTCATCTGCATAACTACAGAAGGCTGCAGGGCTCGGGCTAAAGAGCTGTGAAGAAACAGACACGAGCAGACGTCATTAACACAGAGTACATCTGGAATCATGCAGATTGAAAAGTAAGATTGTAAAACTTTAGCTTGGAGACATTAAGCTGAATTTTGCTCACAGAAAACATCTGGATGTGGTTGAGGTTGGTGCAGTGTGTGAGAACACAGTGTTGCAGGAAAGATTTGCAACAGCGAATCAAACAGGTAGTCACATTTTTTTTTGTTTCATTTTCAATTTTTTTTTGTATTTTTCCAAAGTATGTCATAATTGTATCGGGCTGCATGCTTCTTCTTCTTCCCTCAATGCCTTCACCTTGTAGAAATAGCAACGTCTACCCTCCATTTAAAGTCTTCCAACGTGGGGAGGTGAGGGTCGTTTTGGGAGGTAGATGCTTCCAGAGCTGGCCGGCTGAAAATACAAAAAGAAATACAACCTAAATTACAAAATGCTCTGGAATATGTGTATTGAACAGCCATAAATCTCACAGTAAATACAACAAAATTACACTGTCAACATACCGACTTCCAAAAACCACGCTGGAAAAATCTGTAATGAAATCCTCAGGGATCCTAAAGATACACAAAATCCAAGAATGAGGAACTGAGCACAAACAGCATATGCTATATTAAAAAAAAAGAAAAAAAAGATGATTCCTCACTTCAGTTCTCGTAGATCTTCTTTGAAGGTCTAAATAGGGACACAATGAAATTAGATTTAGTTTTAAACTTAAGATGTAAATGGTGCCACATTCAAATATGGATACAAGTGATTCTTTGTTGTGAGGTTTGAATCGGAACACAATGTCAATACGGATGGAAAAAAAGTTACACAAACACTGTGAAGAAGGCTAGAAGAGCAGAAAGTGTCAATGTCTTTATTCTGGATTAAATGTGTGTTTGTAAGACTTGCCCTATTTATTTGGTGTCATTACGATCATATGAACCCTGGTTGCCACCAAACAAGCTAAATGATGATGTTTCTGATGAAGACAAGAGAATCTCGTCGAAACATGTCGAGATGTTGGGACATGTTTCATGGACCTCGTTTATCACCATTTTAATGTAATACGATTGTCGACCATGTGTTTTGGTAACTTTTTTTCCGTTCAATATCAGAACTGCAAGTATGGACAGAAAATGAAACTGACAAGAGTGCAAAGTTCTACCTTTAACTGCAGCTAAAAAGTTCACATTAGCCATCACATATATGCACTCTGAAACAAATATTAATACATATTTTTAGAGTAAGGAGGGTCGTATTAACAGGAAGTGCTGTGTTTGTGACTTGACTCTGCAGAAGGTTATTCTCCAAAACCATCAGTATTATGAGCTTCTTGTTATCTTACTAACACAGGGCAAGGTTACATCCATGATTTACCAGCATCTCACCTCCTGTTTGAGCGATGTCGTGGGGATGCGGATGGCCTCGGACAGGATCCTGTGCATCCCAGCAATGATATGAGCGAGCCGCTCCTGTGGGATGAGGCTGCTCTCCGTTATGGACCTTATCGCCTCTCTGCTGTCCTTCCCCTCCAGGACACTGACCACAGCTGGACACGCATTCATTCATGAGGTCATTAATTTCACTCATTACCAATGTGATGACCTGTTGTGAGTCTGAACTGCATGTTAACACAGTGCGCGCGCGCACGCACACACACACGCACACATACACACACGGACGGGGGACTTCAATCCCTTTAACGTCAAATTTACATAATTCACTGAGAGGCTTTCAACGATTATTTCGAATTAATTTCAGGACACAATCATCAAAATGTAACATAAAAGCAGGAGAAACACCCCAACAATAAACAGTATGTTTACCTTTCAGTATTTTTCTAAACAGCTCTTGATCCACATCTTGCAGGTTTTTGGAGAACGACTCGATTTCCGGCGGTATCCTTCCTCCCAGGAAGCTGCAGTCCTTCGCGTGGCTAGCAGACATGACTAACTTTGCGCAAATATGCAGTATGTACCGGTTATGACGTGATAATTTTATATAAAGACGTGCATTTCTTCCGTTGATCTAAACCTCTCTGTTTGTGGTACGACTTCCGCCTCCGTGTCATGTGACTCTGCTCGCCACATGAAAGTCTCGCGAGATCTCACCGTCTAACGTCATCGTCGAAAAGAATAGGCTCGCTAATGGAGGAGGCGAAAATATCCGCGGTTTGAACGACGAAAGGTCGGTGATTTCCTCAGTGTAGCTTATTAAACACGACATCATCTGCTTTCCAAACCGTCCAGGTTCACATATGTGTGTGTAGGAAAGATGTTGTTGTTTGCTTTGGCGGAGGCTGCGTGGACATTTGGAGCGGCTAAGCTAACGAGGTTAGCCTGTGTTATGTTTGGTGACAGGATTAACTCCTCACTAAGGTCTTATTTAACCTCTCTTTTTACACATTATATCAAGTTCACGCCGTCTAAAAAACGTGTCAAAGTTTTAGTTCGATCAGTGATTACAGTGATGAATGAGTATTCCCATGGTGGACTATTATTTCAATACTGAAATAGTGATAAAAGCAAGAAATGGCACAGGTAGAGAGTTTTTCCAGGCTTATTTTTCACCAGGCACAACTTAAATACTGGTTATGCTTATGTTGTGGTTATTTTGGTCAGACTTTGCTTGTTTATTTTCTAGATTCTGGGCTTAGATGTGTTCAATAACACACTTCAGCTCACTTTAATCTGCTTGAATAATGATTATGTTTACATACACTATGGGAGATTAAACCTTTGTGATTAATTACAATGTTTGAGCAGACACCTAAACAATAATTCTCACCACAAAGCTATAGTATAATCAGATAATTGTGTAAATAGATGTACACATGCTACCTGTTTGAAGATGTCTCCTGTGGTTAACTTGTGGCCTTCTCCACCTCTCCTCCATGTCAGGTATCTGAAGCCATGTCGGAGTCTCTGTATGAGAAGTTTCTGGCCCCAGAGGAGCCGTTCCCTCTGCTCTCCCAAAGAGCCAACCTCAGTGATGTGGGAACCCTGGACGTCAGTGACTTCGGCTGTCAGCTCTCCTCCTGTCACAGGACGGACCCTCTGCACCGTTTCCACAGTAACAGGCGAGTGAAGGCTGTTTTTCTACATACATGTGAGGTTTCCATTCCTGGAAGTCTTCCTCTTCCTGACATCCTCTCCTCATCTCTCCAGGTGGAACTTGACGTCTTGCGGCACCAGCGTTGCCAGCTCGGAATGCAGCGAGGAGCTCTTCTCCTCCGTGTCTGTGGGAGATCAGGACGACTGTTACTCCCTTCTGGATGACCAGGAACTGACGTCTCTGGACCTTTTTCCAGAGGGCAGCGTTTGCAGCGACGTCTCCTCATCCATCAGCACGTACTGGGACTGGTCTGACAGCGAGTTTGAATGGCAGGTGGGTCATTAGCTGCTGCAGCCACAGTACCTGGTTTCATGCTGGGAGTCTCCCACTGCCGTTTCATCGGTTTGTTTCCTCTCCTCATAGCTGCCAGGAAGTGACATTGCCAGTGGCAGTGACGTCCTCTCTGATATAATCCCGAGCGTGCCGAGCTCACCATGTCTGTTCTCCAAGAGGAAGCCAAAGCCGCACCCACACCGCAACCTGGACGAGCTGCCGTGGAGCGCCATGACCAACGACGAGCAGGTGAAACACGAGGCTGGCGTAGGCAGGGCGTAATCATCAGGCAGGAATACAGAGGAATCTGTTTCCCCCTCTACAGGTGGAGTACATCGAATACCTGAGCAGGAAGGTGAGCACGGAGATGGGCCTGAGAGAGCAGCTGGACATCATCAAGATCATCGACCCATGCGCTCAGATCTCTCCCACCGACAGCGAGTTCATCATCGAGCTCAATTGTCTGACCGACGAGAAGCTCAAACAGGTGAGCACTGGCTCCGAGGCCAAACATGACTCCTCCTGCCGTTCTCCTCCTCACCCGCGCTCTGCCAACAGGTGAGGAGCTACATCAGAGAGCACAGCCCGAGGCAGCGGGCCAGCAGCACTAGGGAGGGCTGGAAGAGGAGCAGCCACAGCAGCGCCAGCACGGGCGGCGTCAGCAGCAGCAACGCCAGCATGGTCAGCTCAGCCAGCTCCTCTACCGGATCCACCGCCTCCAACTCAGTTGCAGGTGAGACGTTACAGTCATCCGTCACGAAAATCGTCTGAGACTCACGTGCTTCCCGTTGAAACTGTCAACACAAGAAGTTTGATTCATATTCAACATTTGATGTGCGGTAATTGGGGATTTCAGTGAGGAAAAAAAACTTCATTCTCTTCATTCCATCTGGGACACAAGGCAGCAGTAATACTTTCCTCCAGTTGAATTCCATTTCATTATAGCTCTGGTTCTCATCATTGCGTATCCTCAGGAATTGACAGAGCCATCTCAATGTCAGATTCTTTATTGTTGTCCATTTTCTATGCAGTTCCTTATCTGTGCTCTTGTTGGGCCAAAGGAGATTCCAGAAAAAGACGTCTGATCTTAGAGAATTATATTTTTCACTTACTGAGTTCTTCGGCTGGATGCCTTAAAAGATTGAACTGTATAAAGAATAAAACAAATGGGGTTTGGAATATTTCAGATTCAAGAATTCATTATTGTCATACTAGTACGCTGATACTAAATTCTGCACTCAAGGCCCGGTCAACATAAATAACTGAAGAATAAAATGCAAAGTAATATAAATAGGCACAATAAAACAATATACACATTGTTTACAATAGTAAACAGATTATAATAAATCAAACGTATACAGAAGTTTTGCTGTTTATATACATTTTAGAAAGACGGAATTAAATCATTTGAAATGTAAACATTTGTCCATTTGAAATGGACCAGTTAGATTTTTATCCAATAAAATCTCTTGATACTGCATTTTAGAGCTAAAATTATCAAGAAATACAACAAATCAAATTTATGTTACAAATCTAAGATATAAAGTTTTGATTGTGAACTGAATTAAATTCTGAAACTTTCTTTATATTCACATTTTTGTAGATTGACCCTTTGACAAATAAACAAGAGAAAGTTTTTAAACGTTAAGACTTTCGGTAAACATTAATAATTAGTTTGGTAGAACTCCGCTTTCAGAGCTTCTGTGTGGAGAACATACGAGATCTGAGCTCTGCTCAAGTGTTGTTTGTGTTGCAGGCGGGACGGCCTCGGCCTGCAGCGGGAGCAGCGTGGCCAACATCAGCAGAGCTCACAGCGACGGGAACCTCTCCAGCGCTGCAGAACGTATACGAGACTCCAAAGTGAGCGGTGCAGATTAGTTCTCCTCGGTGACGCTGAAGCCATCGATCGCTCACGGCCTTCTTTTTTTCAGAAACGCTCAAAGCAGAGGAAACTCCAGCAGAAGGCGCTCCGCAAGCGCCAGTTGAAGGAGCAGCGGCAGGCCCGCAAGGAGCGGCTGAGCGGCCTCTTCCTGAACGAGGAGGTGCTGTCACTGCGCGTCACGGAGGAGGACGACCACGTCGACGACCTGGACATACTGATGTGACAGCAGTGAATCACTCAGTGCTCCCTCTACGCCTGCTCGCCGCCACATAAACCACGCTAACTCGCCTCGCTAACAGTAGCCTAGATCTGTCACTCGCTTCCACTAGTGGAAAACAAAACAACACGATAATGCTAAAGCTAAAAGCAGATCGCAGAAACAAGATTATGATTTGAGTTTTTACGACAGCTCGCCAAGAGTTCTGCTTCTAGGTGTACTAACAGCTTATCCACCGCTACTAACAACCACCGGCAGAACGACAGATCGGACTGAACGCATGGCGGCGCTTGAGTCTGGTGTGAGAGCGTGTGGAGATGTCTGAAGCCGGTCTGTCATTCTCCTCGCTGCGTGAGCGCCGTGGTCTCATTCTCACCCATAAGGCTTAGAGGGAGCACTGAACCTCTGCATGTTTCAACTATCACACACACTGTTGAAGGCTTACTTTGTGCTGTAAATAACATCCTATCTACTGCTCGCTTTCAGCTTTTACAGATTTGAACTGACTTTTCCTTTTGGTGTTTGTGTGAATATACTTATTATCCGACATAGTGGACAAACTTGCTCTTTTCCAGCTTTGCAATATTTAGTCTTCTCCCAATGCATCTGATTGTAGTCGCAGCTCTTAGTCTTGATTCTGTGAATACTGTGACGGGTTTCAAGCATTAAGTCTTATCCTTTCAAAGGTTGTTGGGATCTGCTGCTGGTGCACTGTGGGTTTGGTTCAGGGGGCCAAACAGTGAGCTCTGCTAAAGGAGTAACGAGAAAACCCCACAAAGCAGCTGCTTGCTGACTCACACCTGCCCCCGCTATATTTGTTTGTTTTGTTCTCTTTTCTTTCTCCTCTATCTCCTGTACAAAAGTTATTAAAAGTGGCTTTATGTCCTCTGTAGGAATGAATTAGTCAAACTCTATTTTGGAAATTAAGAATTTTGAAAATAAAAAGTGTGATGCAACAAAAGTGACTGCTGAAAGCGGATGGTATTATTAAACCTGCTAAAAGTGAGCTTGTTCAGAACCGACCTGCTTACTGTTAAGTCTCCCATTGACATTGTGAACATCTGCAGAGAAGATGATTCTCCTTGTAACTTCTCTCAAACCACTACTGCTGTACTCTCCTCCTCCAGGGTCCCACTCAACATCAACTTCACAAATAAAACATACATTGTTGCATCAAGGATTTTCTGCACGTCTGTGATTTTGTTTCCCCCCGCCTTATTCTTATAGCAAGAAGGGTGTAGGTTCAAGTTTTTTTTCTCAACATTAAATGTTTTTAATAGTGACCATATTTCAATTGAAAACATTTTTAAACACCGGAACATTATCTGAAATGTTTTCTTTTGATAAAGTTAAAGGAAAACAGGTTTTGGTGTGGAGATACTTGGCTAGAAGACTTACGTCTAACACTTCTGATGGTGTGCAATTATATGATGCAGGGTGGTCACCTCAGATTGAGGAATTATCAATGTTTTAAGTTCTGGATTACATACTGAGTTTGCATGTTCTGCTTCTTCATTTGCAGGGGATTTTTGTCCTCAAGTTGAAAAAACATAAAACATGCACT
>OMNM01015808.1:3042-23586 GCA_900302745.1 Parablennius parvicornis | reverse complement strand
CTCTCAGGGCGATAGTGAGTCGTGTCTCTTTATGAGGCTCGTCTCTTCCCACTGAGACAGAAAGCAGGTCAGAGTGAGACTGACTGTCCCTGAGACACATATTGTATAACAGGCTACCCAACAACAGTGTTCAAAAATACCCAGTGCCGAGCTGCACTCCGTCCAAGTGAGTGTGTGTGTGTAGGTGTGTTTTGAAAACATATATGTGTGTGTGTGTGTGTGTGTGTGTGTGCAGTGTGTGCAATGAATGTGCGCAGTGTGTTAATTGGAACGAGTGTCGCTGTGAGTCACCAGGAGAAGATTAATAGAGTTGGATTGGCTCAGGTATTGCGTCGTTATTTAACCATTTTACATTCATTTGTTTTATCCGCAAAGTTCATCAAGCAAAACTCAAGAATGTGGAGATTTTACTGAATCGCTGCTGTAACTGAATCAGTCCTCAAGTTAGTGATGACGACCTGTGAATTCTGGAAATAAAAAAAAAAACATTTACGGGCAGAATACTGCAAAATTAATTATAGATTACTGTTACGAGTTACTTCTTGATTGAGTAGTTGATTTGCATTATAGGTTAAATACAAAGGCAAGACTCTGGCAAAGCCAATATTTGGTAACTTCCTGATTTCTCCATATTTTGGTTGTTTGCGCAACAAAGGTGTTGCGCAACAAAGAACTCTTCAAAAACAAATGTAAATAGGGAAAAGGCAACTTTTGGAAAACGCTGCTACTGTGCCTGCACACCTCTCTGTGCGCATGTGTGTGTGTGCTTTCAATACAAAAACATACAACAGCACAAACTCGAGGCCTGGCATGTCAATTACAGCATGTCTGCCGTTTCCATGGAAACGTTAATGGCAGTCATTTAAAGTCTGGCCACACCTTCTTCTCTGCATTTCATCATGTGTTTATTATTGTAACCATGACAACGGAAACCTTGCAGTTCGATAAGAGCATCAGGAAAGAAAATGTGTCAGTGTACAGTTGTTAAATAATGTACATTTTACTATGGATATTTATTTATTCATTTAACCACCACTTTGTCCTTCCTGTAGTGACCCAACCAAAGAATGATTTATTATGATGATTTTGCTTTAAAACAATTAGAAAAACTGAGCAAACATAAATATAATTTTTGTTCACTTTAGTGATTCAGAAATTATTCATTCTAAGTCAAACATCATATCATCACATCAGTCAAAGCGGTGATATATTGTATACCTATAGTGCTGAATATACAGAACATTTCATTTATATATGTCATGTTTATATCACAGTATAGAACATCAAACTGAATTTGTCAACTTATATAACTATTCAGACAAATCACGTCGTTCAATATACACAACCGAAAACGAAGAGTTGGAATCTAATTAATCTGAATAAACTGATCTGATTGAAACTGTGTCATGTAAACACTTCTATCTGATTAGATTGGCCCCATCCGACTGATTGGGAGAAGTGCTGTAACCTCGATTATGATCCAATCGCAATCCGGGCAAATGGCACTTTGGATTACTTTCCGCTGTCGGAGCTTCGCGCGTCTGTTCAGTAATATAACAAGTGGTGCTTCACACAGTGTTTCGCAGGATTGGCTTCGGCAAAGCACAGCTGGTGGATGTAGGAGACGAGGCTGCCACGTTACGCAATGAACACAATGAACCAGGAAATTGTTTCTTTGGTGTTGAAGTTTCAAAATGAACACAACAAGCTTGATTTGTCTGGATAACAAATCCGAATGTACTGGCAGACATTCAGGTAAAGCTGATCCTGGAATCATTCACGCCAAACGTCACAGTGTAAAGCATTATGGGATTGATAAACTTACAGAATGGGATGGTGCCCGGCATACTGATAACTTCATTCAAAATTAAAATCAGTGGGATCATTGTTTTCTAAAGAATTCATCAATTCGATCCGAAATTAAATTTCTCTCTGAGATTGACAAAAGGTGACAAAAAGCTTTGGAGCTTCAGTCTTTGAAGTGTTTTTAGTAACGAGTGCTCGAGAAGAAAAATGAAGGTACAGATATTTCACTGGAGCGCGAGGAAAAAATGTTGAACTGCCGGATCAAGAAGGGTGCACCTTGAGGTCCGGGCTAGCTCGCCAAGATGAGGGAGTGGATTGATCTGAGGACCCGGAACACCTCATGACCTTCAGCTCATCACTGATAAAGTTGTACCACCTGGTGTTTCAAGTCACAGCCACAAATAGCAGTACAGTGAAATTCTTCAGGTGAAGAAGAAAGCGAAGGGGAGGGGGAGAAGAGCTGCGGGTAGGCAGAGCGCTCATATAACCTTAAGCTGCCAAAAATAAATTGGTTTTGAGTCTCGACTGAGTTTCCAATAATGAGACAGAGTCTGATAGCCCGACATTGACAAGAAGCTACAGCAGAAAAGCCTGTGCCCTGAGCTGTCTCCATCAAAAATAACAATGAACAAGATTCCCGGGAGCAGGGCTGCCAGTGAGTTAGTGCCATTTTGTGTTCTGTACCGGTGTAATGGAGTTCACAATGAACAGAGACGGAATTTGATGTAACCATATTTACTGACTCGCATTCATTTTCTGGCGGATGAGTTTAGATTTGAGAGGAGAACAAGGAATCCTGAGACCGGTACCTTATAGAGATGAGTACACATTGATTCTCAATCTCCAGCGTTAGACTGATATTTGGAGGAGAGTAACACTGTTCAAATTATTTTAATTTGAAAATATCAAATTATTCTCACATTGAACACTGAAGCAATTTTATAGAAAAATGAGAGATAGATAGGTGCTGCACCTTCTCAGAGTGAGGTTAAGTACCTGATATAATACTGAAAATAATAAACAATCGTCATGTTAGCTGTAAATACATCTCCTTTGTGAACTGGCCATCGTTAATTGGGTAATCCTAAACTACTGTATATTCAGGTTGGTCAGGTCGTATTGGTTTTCTTTTTGGTTTCGTGCCATGTATGTGGTTGCAAAATTGAGAAATTCTCTTGTGAACATTAAATAAGCATTTAGACATCTTAATGACAGATTAGAACGTTAAACATAGTTTTATATTTTGCATGTTTTCATGTTTCCTTTCTGTTTCTTGTACTTTCTTTTAGATAATTTTGACTCTGAAACTCTCTTTGCTGTTTGACTTCTGTCAAGTGTGTGCGTGCGTGTGTGTGTGTGTGTGTGTGTGTGTTGTACATTGTCACACAATCTTATCGGATAATCACAATACCCTAACTAGTATGTGTATCAGTTGGATACCCAGACAGAGTGTTTAATATAGAATGTGTGATAATAAATTATCTTTTTGGAATAATATTCTGAATTTGAATAGATATAAAGATGTAAGGAGAAGTGAATGACTCGTGCTTTCATCAACCTCTCTCTCTCTCTCTCTCTCTGTCTCTCTCTCTCTCTCTCTCTTTCTCTCCATCCCAGCGGTGCTTCTCTCACTGATGTTTAGTGACATCTGGCCCTCATTCAAGTTGCCATACATTCATTCATTCCCTCCCACTGACCAATGGGAACGCTCGATCCCTGCAAGCACTGCCCACCCCACGTCTCCGTCTCCCCGTACACCAATGCACCGCCGCTGATTCCCCTCCTCCGCTCTCTCATTCGTTCTCTTCCCCTTTTCATTCTCATACACTCGTCGCCGTCCTTCAGCCGCAATGAATGAAGTCAGTGCAGAAAACCAAAGACGCATTCAGAGGCAGCATGAGGAAAACCATGAATAAACAGAGAGTGCAAAGAAGGAGAGTACGTGTGGGGAATAATTGCTCGCGCTGCATGTCAGGGGACCGGGGAAACTCAGGCATCATATCTGCATTTTAGCATGATATTGATGGATATTCAGCATTTAACTCAAACGCCCACATGTGACAATATATACGGCATGAACAAGAGAGTGTTTGACAGTTTTAAGGAACAAATTGCAGACTGAGTGAGAGAAATTAGTCTCTGCCTTCAATGATGAATAACTCAAAAGATGATATGTGTAGATTTTGTTTTCAGGACTAATTTATTGTGTTCATGCGTGTCTGGAAAGGGAAAGAATACACAACATGTAGCTCGTGCTCTTCATGGCACTGTGACAGAAAGTGATCAGGTTGTTAAAAGACGGTTCTTGTTACTTTCGATGTTTAAGAATGTGGTTCAATAAAATGACAAAAACAACAACAACAAAAAAACACTTTATTTTTAGGCGCTGATTTTGTGTTAAGTCAACTGACGTCAGTGTGCGCGGGCATGTACTGATCTATGCCGCTGAACTAATTGAACACTGTAAATATAGCTTGGGATGTCCTGGTGACCTCGCGGGTAAAGATCCATCTGATTTAATCACAGTGTTACCAGCTGGCTCGTAGCCACGTGCTGCTGCGTGCGCTTCCACCAAGCGACACAAATTAAAGTTCTTGATGTAGACACTGAATGTTTTGTCGCACGTGAATGGCTTCATAAGCCTAATTGGACCATGTTGATTTTTTTGGGGCAGTGTCATTCTAAAGTATTAAGACTTCCAGGTGGCTGTGGCTCAGGTGGGAGATAGAGTTGTCTTTCTTTTCAGCGATTAGCAGTTCTATCATCATCTTCACCTGTTGGTGTGCCAGAGGGCCCGTTTGTTTCAGGATGTTGTGAAATCAGCCCTTTACAGTAAACAGTCTCATGCTAAAAGACAATGATCACAAGCTACGGCCAAATAGAAGTTGATTATATCAACTTTTGTTGGCCTTAGATCAAATTAATAAATACTTTCTCTCTTTATTTTCTTATTAAATTCATTTGCACTCAGACATGTGACACTTAATGGATATTCTGCCGTGTTTGGATTATCCTGCTTCTAAAGCCTCCAAACTCCAGACACATAATAAGCAGCTTCTTTCATGTGTTGAGGTGAAGTGAGTCCCCGGGGGATTGACTTTGTGCGGCTCAAAGAAGAGATTTCCTCTTACAGATGAAAAGGAAATGAAAGTGGGTGGAGAACATTGCAAAAGAGAGAATGGCTGAGAGAGAGAGAGAGACAGGGAGAGAGCGAGAGGGAAAGGGAGAGGGAGAGAGAGAAGAGAGAGAGGGAGAGAGCGAGTGAGAGAGAGAGAGAGAGAGAGAGAGAGAGAGAGAGAGAGAGAGAGAGAGAGAGAGAGAGAGAGAGTGTTTTGAGGTAAAACAGTCAGAGAGAAATGGGAGGGGAGAAAGTTAAAGTGAGATGAGAAAGAAAAGGTGCCGAGGTTTTGAATGAGAGAGAAACTGAGGATGAGAAACAGCAGGTTGGAGGTTGGACAGATAAATGTATTGGAGTGATGACAGAAAAAAATCTGTCGTACTTACTTACAATATTGAGGTATTTAGGGGACCATGAAGTTGAAATTGCCGTGAAATGTCTCCACAAATTCACAGTCGCTTGCTATAAAGTCTGGTCTACACACTCACCTTGTTATTTCTTCACCATGCAATATTTCAAAGATTAATTAATACATATGAAAAAAATAAATGTGTTGTTTATTATTCTGTCTGGGTTTTTTTTTTTTGTGAATGAAAAGGTTCGTACAAATTGAGATTTATTATTTATTGGAAGTTGCATCTTCTCTCTTTACATGTTTGAGTTTTCTCCAGCTACTTCACTCTCCTCCTACGGTCAAAAAACAAGGGTTTGAGCCCAGCTGGTGGCGCTAAATCGTCCATATTCACAGCCTGACAACTGTAGGTTGAGTCCAATGCTTTTAAAATACACCTTTGACTTCTCCACCAACACTTTCATAATAATTCATCACATATTTTGTTACATATTTTTACATTTAAGCGGTCGTGAACTACATTAAGTTGTCTCTGCTGCTTTAAAAGGATGAACTATGTACATATCACATAAAAACATGCTTCATATTGCATAAGATTGGTGGAAAATCGTACAGTTTGAGACAACTTCTAATTAGTGCTGCCACCAAATTGAGAGTCACGATGAGGCTGAGAGGTAGAAAGAGAAAGCTGAGCAACAGCATGTAATGTCTGCTCCTCTTCTTCTGGAAACCATTAAGTAACTGCAGACCTGGCGGCTCAGCAGGATCACCTGAGGAGGGATTTATTGTACAGGACCTCTGAAGATGCTATCAGTCTGCAGAACCGTAATTAGACTGCATATACTGCATGAAGCTGTGCTAAATGGTCCTTCTCCTCGACTCTTCAGTCATCCATCAAACTTGAAATATTACGTTGTGGATAGCCTGCATCTAAAACACATGCATCCGCATTTAAAAACAACAACAACAAAAACTCCTAGGAGAGAGACCTGGAAGCATATGAGAATACCAGACAATATCTCTCCAAGCCCTTGTGAATGGATCCGATTTTACAGGGCTTCTAATCCATGAAACGAATCAGGGAAACACATTAATAAACAATATGTTGTGTTTTTTTTTTTTGTTTTTTTTCCTGGACTTTATATCGGCACCTCAACTGGTTTTAATATCTCGTATTTACTCGCATGGCGGGGGGGCCTTCCTCTGTAACCATATTAGTGGTGGGTGTATTGAAATATTGTGTTTGCATAAGTCGTATGTGTGCACAGCTGAGAAGAAGATATATATGTATTAGTAATGCACGATGACCATAACTCCATTGAAACTAGTTCTTTGTTTTGATTATTGTCAATGCAGCTGCTGTTTTGTGTGTGTTTTTTTTTTAAACCACCTACGTTTTTACTATTAAAATAGAAATGGCTCTCATGTCTGTCATATTGAATGAAAACAGAAAACTGTTTGAAATATCCCTAATGCTTCCATTTTATCATATTATACCACATCTTCTCTGTGAAGTGCAGCACCTAATGAAGGGAGGATAAACTCTCTGACCCCACAACCAGAAGAAACCTGTTTGGTTCCAGGTATTTCTGTGTGGATCTTTATTGTTTGTAAAAAAATTTTTTTTTGTAAAACTTTATCCAACTGATACGTTGGTTGATACGACAACATTGATTTGAAAACTCATTTTATTCGTGTTCGTTTCAGAAAAGCTTTGTGTTTAGATGGCAACATTTTGAAAGTGAAAGAGTTTTCAGAAGCTTGGGGCACCGTTGTCGTATAAAGGGACACCCAAATTGCAATTAAAGTTTTGCATTTTCAATTGAAAACGTCGTGTAAACTGGGTTTCATGCTATTTCCAGCTGGCTATCGGTGCAGGTTACACCCTGGACACGTCCTTAGTCCATCACAAGCCAAACACAAAGAGACACAGTCAGAATAATACAAAAAGACAATCTAAAAAAAAAAGAAAGAAAGATGCACCTTCTCAAAAGATTACATTTATCCTTTTGCGATTTTGACTTACTTGATGTGTTTTTCACCTCCTCAAATACTTCAGTATGCAATGAAGACATGTAGAATTGATGTCGATTCTCAGTAAAGCACGTGGAAGTATCACACCTTGATATCAAAGCGATAACAAAGAGGAACATATTCAGAGGAATGTGCTCTTTTCACTGCGCCACGGCGCTGAAATTACCATGTGTGAAAGATATCAGAAGAAATGGAAAACCAGTACACTCGTGACCACCAACAGATCAAGGAGAAAATATCATGTACCCGGAGCCGCCATCGACTGAGCCGAGCTGAGTGCTGCAGAGCGGAGCGCAGAGACTCGTATGATCAAACGGGGGTCTAAATATAGGATGCTGCTGCATGATTTCTTCTGCTTGAGCAGGGATTCACCCAACCTCAGCTGAGACAGGGAGAGGAGTGGAGGAGAGGAGAGGAAGAGGAGAGGAAGAAGTTACCACCCTCTCTGAAAAACCCTTTGATTGTGTGATTAATTTTGTGTGTGTGTGTATGTGTGCGTGTGTATCTGGGGGAGATGTGAGCTCAGTCACATGGCTGCGCATCCATCAGAGCACTGGGGAGGGCCTGCAGCTCCATAATCTCTGTAGATCTCTCTATAAAACACATTCCATGCTTTGCAATCTGTCCATCATCTGAACCCGCTGTGGGTTGTAGCAATCAGTTCCTCCTGCAGGTCTGTCAGACTGACATCTCACACAAGCCTCCAGCCTCAACTCGTTTCATGTCGATTTTAAATCTGTTTCTGTTGCTTCCTTCCATTACGGCATTATCAGTCAGTGACCTCACACGGTTCCCTAAATATTACCATTAAATGACCTTTCATAGCTTTAACCTTTTATGAGCCAACTGGTCATATTTGGAAAATATTCCACATTTCATGTTGGATGTTGGATTTCAAACGCGTGTCCAATAACCCCGATAAGTCACAAATAGGGTCCTTTATTGTAAAGAGCGCATTATATCGAAAGATGGTGGCAGTGAGGAGAAAGACATGGATTTTCTTTCTTAACTGTTAGTTGAAATACACTTCCCAAGTGATGTTTGTATTTATTGTTTTATCTATTATGAATATATGCTGTGTTCAGACATTAATGATATTCACTAAAAAGATAATTATTGTTTTGTAAATGTAAATACAAAAACGAAAATATATTTACATTCAAACGTTTAATCATTTAAAACAAATTGTACAAAAACCCCATCTAAAATATGACTATAAAATAGACGTATGATTGGGCCGACCCGCCAGTCAATTAGGAGGACGTTTTATTGACAGACAAGAAAATGTCGATAATCTTAAAGAATTATGAAAATATTTTGCATGCAGTCCTTTCTGATGACACCAGGTGGCGCTCAGCCCCGAATGAGCGGTTTTATGATGAAAGATTTTTCACCTTTCTTTTCACTGGAAAGAATAAACTGAAAACCAGTAAAATCCTGAGTTTGGTCAAGTCGTTCCTTTTTCAAGTGTGGGAAACCATGATGTTCTAAAGAAAGTTTATCATCATATTAATGTCCAAACAAGAACTATGGATGACGTGACACGATTTGAATTTAAAAGACAAAAAGTGTGACACCACCTGGGATCAAACCCAAACCACCTTGATGACCGGGATGATTCTTAGCCACTCCACCAACAACGCACTTGGGGGTTCAACCAAATCAAACACGGTCCAGTGAAGAGGACGACTTCTTCGTCTTCTTCTGTTCTTATAACTTTTGTTGTTTCACTTTTGAAAGTAATTTGGGGTTGGTATTATTTCAAAATGCTAAGAAGAGAAAACAAGAAAAACAAATAACAAATGATTGTGAAAATACCCTAAACGGAACCAAAAACAGAACTGGTTGTTGCTGCAGTATTTATCTTCTAGGAAAAAGAAATAAATAAATTGAGATTTTAAGCGAGGACAAGAGATTTTCTTCATAGTGAATGTTTGTCTTTTGTCTGAGAAGACGTTAAGTATGAAACCATCTGTATTTAGCATTGATCGTTTCAGTCATTCTCCTGCTCCCTGCGACTCACAGCAGTTCTCCTGGTGGAAGGTGGTATTACAAGCTAGCGCTCTTTGCTCAATTGCTCATGCTGGAAAATAAAATCCACATATTTTTGTTCTATTCTATCAATTATTTGGGATTTTTTTTTAAACTTTATTTAACGTTTTTTTAATTTGCATGCTCTATATTTGATGCCAAAAATACTGACAATATGAATTCATTCTTTGAATCAGTTATATTTTCTTTCAGTTTTTCAACTCAATGGAAAACGTTTTGCTTTATAATGTATTTATTATTTTAACATTTCATTGAAATAAAGTTATCTTGTGAGAAGAAAGTATCGTCTCAGAGGTCAAACCAGATGAGTTTCGATGGGCTCCAAAACGCCTGCATTAATAGGTAAACTCATCCTTGTTTTCTTCAATGAATTCAGAGAAAATTAGAACTCAGAAACAGTCACAACTCAGTCTTCTTTATGAAAGCTTTTATTTATTTATTTTTTTCAATCTCGTTTCAGAAAAGCCTCTCGCTTGAAATGAAGAGGCAAACACCACCAACCTGCAGGCGTATAAAGAGGACAAAACATGTAATAAAACCAACACAAGAACCCTTTTCATGCTTCAGCAAATCCACAAACCATGTTCAATAATTAGAAGAGGTTGCTGGTAGTAAGCTGGTTAAATGGATTGTGGTTTTGTTTATTCTTTTGTGCGTGGGGGAGAACAGAGAGGCACAACAAGCGAGAGGTAAAGGGTACTTGAAAAACAAAAATAATTGCTCTGCATTCACAAAGCCTCATTGTTGCAGCTGAAATGAGTAGCGATGGTAGTTTACTGACTTTTCAGTGACTCTCAGCCCCTTTTCGGTCAATATGCAGCGACTCAGCACGGACTGTCGTTTCTCTGTCACGTTTGTCGACACCGTGTAGAAACACGTACGTAACATTGACGATGGTTTAAGTTCCATGTTCAACATTCAAATTGACCCTTAAATCCTTTTACTCCTCTTTTGTAACCATTGACAGGATTTTCCATGCACAATTATAATAAGTCCAACTTGGGTAAGAAGAAAAATTAAAAACTAAATAAAAAATCGTGTCGATATACTAGTTTGATTGTCTGATCACAAATTAGGTTCATCACACTTTTCTCCCAAACAGTTGTGGAGAAGGGGGGACTTTCTTTAAAAACATACGTTTCGCATATGTATTCACAAAATGTATTTGATGCATATAATTGGTATTCAAAACTTATTTGTAGTTACACTGACTATGTGGAGCACTAATTCCTAACCCGCGTTCACACTAAAAGTGTGTCATTTATCTAAAGAAACTATTTTTCTTTCCAATTTAAAAGTGGCTGCAGTATACACTAAGCTTGAACAGTAAAGAAAAGAAATCAGGCTAAAGAGAAAGACGAATCTATCAAAAAAATAAAGGAATGTAAGAGGGTTGCATAGATTATTGCTTCATTGAACCAATGGACAAATTTTGAGCTGAATGCATTGTTTGCGGTAAAAAAACAACAACAAAAACAACAAAAAAAAACTGGCCAACAACAGTTTGAAACTATAAGCTGAAGCGGAACCAGAGATGGAGTGTAAATCCAAAGAGTTTATCAGCAGAGAAAAGGTATTTGTCATTACAGAATAGAACAAACAAACTGTATGTCACATATAGTGTGTTATGAGGGTTGTTCAGCATTTTTTTTTTTTTTTTGTAATTGTATTTAAGATGTGGTGGGGAGGTCACCTAGATTTAACAATGGTAGAAATTTGGGACACTCAAGAAACCGTGAACCACCGAGGTAGAGTGGGAATGTCAACTTTTGTCCATCAGTCGGCACAGAAGCACATCAAACTTGCGTTTAATGCCTGAATTTGTGGGAAATAAATGGGAAAATTAAGTCTATGAGCTGGGGTAATGAATTTTTGTCGTGGTGGAGAGTGACACCATGTGACCTGTTCTTGTAACGGTACCAGACTCCACCAGCAGGTCGGCAGTGTCGGCAAACAACCCAGTTCTTCTTCTACGCTCCGTTTCGCTTTCTTCCTCTTCCGGTTGTCGTCTGTTGGTGTGGCAGGTATCTGTTTTCCCCACGTCTATGAGCTCTGTTAATCTTCATCAATCTGCTTGTATTTCACGAGTAATCACAGAAATAGACGCTCTGTTTGATAAAGAGGTTCATTAACTTCATATTCATGCCATTATGGTCCAGATGGGACTCTTACTAAATAAGATGTTTGACATTTTAACAGTGCTAACGCTGATGCTAATGTAGCCGGGTTAGAGTTCCCTGCACACTGCGGTAGATCCTAATTTCCCCACGTTTCCACTTGATTTAATAATAATAGCTTTGTTGTGCAGTAGTTTGGATTATCGTGTCCAGGGTCAGGCTCTTGACGTGTTAATACCCAGGAAATCCAATTGTTTACGTCTTCCAGTCGGTTAGCGTCTCAGAGCTAGCTTCTCTCAACACACGTTTTTCATCATTTTTCTCCTTTTTCAGATTAATCTCCTTCGAAATGGCAAAGTCAAAGAACCACACAACTCACAACCAGTGTAAGTACAAGTCGTGAACTCAAGGAAACGCGCACAACGTAAAGGATGAGACTGTCGTAGTGTTCAAAGCACGAAATTCGCTCACTCGTGTGGAAACGCCATTGATTTCTATTCCCAATGTTCCCAATGTTGAAGCTTTTTTTTTTTTATCAGATTTAATCCTATTTAATAGTTTTGATCTTGTGACCTGAAAAAAACAAAATATATGATATGCACTTCAGTTGTTGACCACTGACAGAGCTTTATGTAATTCTAACTGTAATCTTTAATCTTTATTAATGTTTGGCCCAATACTGAAATCCATATTTCTTTTCTATAGAGGCTTATAGAAGTAATCGTATGTGGGGGTATACGAATACAATAGATCCTTCCTTTATCAATAAGATATAATATCTCTTATGAATACTATTGTTTTTCTTTTATTCCGCCTATGCTATTATACTGTGTTGATTTTTTTTTTTTTAAACTTATTTATTCGGTATATAGCATTACGACAAACAATTTCCCTCTTGGATGAATAAAGTATTTCTGTTCAATCTTTAATGGAAACCATTATCTTCATTGATTTAGTTGTTGTCTCTTCTTTCAACAGCTCGCAAAGCCCACAGGAACGGCATCAAAAAGCCCAGAACTTTCCGTTATGAGTCATTGAAAGGGGTGAGTATGGATACTATCTGGGCTGTCATGCATTATTTCAGTGCGCTTCTTAATCAAAACCAGAACAATCTTGCTGTGGGAGAGCGAAAATATTTGTTATATTGAAGATCACTTATTGTTGAAATGCCTTTTAAAGTCTTATGTCTGCGTTTTGAACAGTTGATTGTTGGGATGTGATCGTTCAGTATTCGTGTGAAGAAGTCTTGATGGAGAAGAAGCAGGGAAAACATTGTTTACTCCATTGCTCCATGCGTTGTGAAGATGTTTTCGGTTCAAGCGTTTTGGTTGAAACTCCTGATTCATCCTGCTTCCCTCTGAAATTATTACTTTTTTTCTCAGTATATTGTGTTTTGCAAAATAAGTTGCTGTAAAATAATTGCTTCAGTCAGGAAAGAGAATTTTTTTCCATTATTTGATTATGTTTTTTTGGCTCTAATTGATTTTATGCAACCTTTTTTTTTTTAACCCTTGAGCTGTAGAAAAAAGTGAACTGTTCCTGATTTTAGGCCACGTTGTCTTAAAAGAAGGGATCTCTAATCCAAGTAGATTTTTAACAGACGTTTAGAAAAAAATTCCCACGAGGAAAGTAAAATTCCTGCAACAATACAGTGAGGGACAGTGACAGCACACAAACAGCATAACAAGATCACAACACAAGACGTAGATATTGAATATTATACTATATATTATTGAGAAGTATCAAATACTGCAGAGCTACAATAGAGAAATAGTCTTCCACAGCACCGACCAAGTACTCAACAGCACTTCAATGTTAATTTATTGGAGCTTCACAATGTTTGGATCCACCTGATCACATTGTGCTTAATCCTGTTTGTTGCTCTGTGATGGGACGTTTTATTCAGTTACTTGGCGTAAAGGTCTGGTAAAAATTAACATTTTGTTGGCTGCACGCTCTTAAAAGTCTTAGATGGATCAGTTTGACTAATATGGAGTGAATTTTGCCTCATTGGACAGTTTCAAAATGTATCTTCATGTGACGTGTATATAAATATATATCTGTTTTCTGATCAATATTTGAGAGATTGAGACTGATTTTGAGGTGAATTAGTTTGTCATATTGTCTAAATATACACTGCTATCAAAGTCTTATCATTGATAACGTACTCCATTTATCAGATCGTGTGCTCTATCGAGCTCGGTTGCATCACATGAATTGAAATCTTGCTGCTTCATGTCTCCTCATGTTTGAAACACTGCTTTGCCCCGCCTTCTCGCTCACTCTGTTCCTCTGTTCTTTGCAGGTTGACCCCAAGTTCCTGAGGAATATGCGCTTCGCCAAGAAGCACAATAAGAAGGGCATGAAGGCAGCGCTGAAGGCTGCACGAAAGGAGAAATAGGCTACTCGCCAGTCACCTTTTGTTTATGTCAGCGTTACAGACTGTGTCACCGTCGTCACAATAAAGCAATGCTTTGTTAACAAATCAACTTCATTGTGTTTTTGTTGTATCGGCTGTTGTCTCCGTCTGATGTCATGAAATACATCAACTGTGACTGTTTGTTACTCTGACGTGGAAACTGAATGAAATTGAGAATTCAAATTGGGCACATTTGACTAATATGAGGTGCATTTTTCTTGTTGGCTAAAGAAGAATCTTTAATGCAAAGTCTTAATTTACATGCGCAGCCATCCAATAGTGTCATAAAAATGAAAGGAAACTTATTTTGGTCTGTTTCAGAATGATGCCAAAGTACACACACAAACTAGTTTAACTTGATTCCTGGTGGATGTTTTTTTTTTTTTTTTTACCAGGATGGTTTCTTTTGTACTTCACTGCTCTATTCTGAGTTCTTCAGTCCTGTTATAGAGAAATATCCTGCAATTTCTTATGATTCATTTTCTACTAGAAAGGGGTTTTCAACCTGCGGCTCTGAGGTCACGTTGTGATTTGTTGCTTCTGTAATGGCTTGCAGAACCTTTCACCAAAATATGCGCAAATATTTGTTTCAAATTTGTGAAGCCATTTGTGGCGTGGCCACGGAAAGATTTTCTTCAACCTGTTTTCAATCAAAAGAGCCCAAGTTGAAGTAGATTGGTGTTTCCCCCTGGGACAAGTTTGTTCTGGGATATTTGTGATTTTGGGCAAAAATTGTCTTAATCTGCCTTTTTCCTACAAATATCTGACTTGAGTTTTTATTATTGCCATTGGGGAGTTTTTTTTTGCTCATCTTGGCCTGTTACAAATGTGTGCCGAATTCCGTAGCTCTGGGTGAAACAGGATTCTGGGGTTACCTTTTTCCAATTCTGCAGGTGGTGCTGTTGAACTATTTTGCAAGTGATGTGTAACTCCCACAAATGATAAAAAAAAAAAAAAATTCCCTGGACCTTAAGAGTGTGTTGAGTTTCTCAAAACATTATGTACGTAAAGTCCCTTGAAAACACGCTTTATCTTGTTGAAGTATCTGAGGAAATCTAATAGGGTCTTCGAACACTAGTGCTCAGGCCCTAAAAGAAGTAAAAATGGTGAAATAAAACCAAAAGTGCCTAAAGAAGAGCCAACATTTAAAAAAAGAAATTAACTAAAAAGTTTGAAACATCTAAAATCAAGTTCCAAAACAGTTTTTTGCTTAATTGCTTAATTTAATCGTAATTACAACTTCGCAAATGCTAATGACAGTTTATATTGATATATCAAAAATTTATTTGAAACATAAAGAGCTGAGTCAGCCTCATTTTAAAGGTTTAATGTGTTTTGTGGCTCTAATTAAATTTGATTTGGTGGAAAGGGACAAAAACAACTCTGTAATTAAAGGTTACAAGTCCTCGTACAGACTTAACGTACTGCGCTGTGCGTCACGACGTCACGTCCGCTCTTTCTGTGACACGCGCTTGCATCAGTCCTCCGTGCCGGCGGGTGCAGACAGCCATGTGAGTATCTGCACTCAAACTCTGGATTGTTTTTCCCCCCATAAAACAAAACATTTGGATACTGCTACATTTTTCTACGCAGCGGTTAGTGTGTGAACGTCTGAACCTCTTAACAGACTAAAGTGAGTTTACTAACTGAAGCTTTCAGCGGCTAGCTTAGCCTGCTAGCTAACAACAAGGAGGCGTCATTCCTGTGATAAAAGTAATTTATTAAATCTTCTTAACTTTAACATTAATTCAGTTTACTGGCGCGGTTGACTTCCTCTTTGCCGTAATTTTACTCATAATTGTTATTCCAATTTTGTCATCGCAATGGTGTTTAATTCTATTGTGGTAGTCTACTAGTTGAACTTCCCTGTTATACTGTTTTGACATGTCTTGAGAAAATAAATGCAATTTTAACATTTCCATATGTGCATAACAAACTTACAGTGGATCTGTAAAGGCACAAAACGTTTACTCAAGGGCATCTGGAGCTGAACATGTAATATTTTGCTTTATGATTGTAACAACATCTTCCAAGATCTAGAAATTATTTGACATTCACAAACCTTTCCACGTCTGTGTGGAAATCCTGACCTCCTCTACTTACTGTCAAACTATAGCGGATGCTATTTAGGAACAAAGTTAGACTATGCCTCTGCCTTGTAAATATATAAAATGTGTACATAAATCAAGTTTTGGCAGACATCAGAGTTCCACCAAACCAAGCTCTTGTAGTGAAGCTGCTCATCAATATTTTATATCACAATGTTCAGTGTCTTAAAATATTTTCACCGTAAGTATTTCTTTTAACAGAACTGTATTCTCCATGGTGTGAAATTGCCGCAAGATTATTGAATGAAATGTGCTTACGTGCAGTTTAATTTGCTTTTGAAACATTGCAGGTACCTGCAGGACGGATTGTACTCCCTGGCAGGCTGATTGTGGCCCCGGGTCGAAAGTTTAATATACCTGACTTATAATGTGTTTTACAGCTTCTCACTTGTTAAACTGGTGTAATTTCATGTCATTTGTTACATCTATCAGAGAGGAGATAAACATTGATAGATGTTGGACATGAGCTGTGACTTTTTCTCTTGACTCGTGTTTTCAGTTTTGCTGTGCTTGCGTCCTCGCAGTCAACATGGTGGAGCCAGTTCCCGAGTCCGTCAACTTTCCTTTGGAAGAGGAGAAGATCTTGAACCTGTGGGATGTGAAGGACTGCTTCCAGGAGTGCCTCAAACAGTCCAAGAACAGACCCAGGTAAATTCATTCACCTTAGTTCTGGGAGTGGTTAAAGCCCGTTGGAATTCATTCCAATGGTTGGTTGCCAAGTAAAGTATCCGCATATCCTGGTGAGCCAGTTTTATTTTGACTTCAGATTACAATCGGTGTCTAAACCTCTTGACGGTGTAACATTGAAACTGGTTGACTTTGCACCATTGTCATTGGTCAAATCAAACATTATGTTCAGTACATTATCATCCACTTTATTTCAATAAAAATACTTATAATCTCAATTTATTGTGAGTAAGTGAGGTAATTACATATGAGGGTGTGGGGGAAAGGTTTGTACCGTTGTCATTAGCAAAAAAAAAATCTATAAACATCAATTTTTTGTCGCCTACTGTCGTAACATTTACCAAATATACTATCAGAAATAATAAAACTTGTGTAGATAACTTGTTTGTTTTACCAACGCTCTTTTTTCCTAATTGATATTAAGTAATTGAAAAGACAGATTATTTTGGCATGTTCTCTGCAAGTGTGGAAGCATAAAAAGGGAGACCAGCATGCTATCCCATGGTACTAGAATTATCGTCAAGAAACCAAGAAGAAATAATCTCCAAACTCACTTTAACTCAGTTTTTGTGTAGTAAAAAAAAAAAAAAAAAAATCTAAGCGACGTTGTTACCATTTGGAAAATGCTCCCATGCAAGGTGACTATAACCTCTTTATTTTCAATCCTCCAACCAGGTACACTTTCTACGATGGCCCTCCCTTTGCCACAGGTTTACCTCACTATGGTCACATCCTGGCTGGGACCATCAAGGACATTGTGACTCGCTTCGCCCACCAGAGCGGCTTCCACGTGGACCGCCGCTTTGGCTGGGATTGTCACGGCCTGCCTGTGGTAACGATTTCTCTCTCTTGGCTTTTCTTTTGAACATTTACCCCAAGCTCCGCAAGAATCTTGAAACTCTGCGGCTTTGCTTTGTGGCCCATGTCCGGCGTGTGTTTTTCAGGAGTATGAGATCGATAAGACTTTGGGGATCAAAGGACCGGAGGACGTGGCCAAGATGGGCATTGCTGAGTACAACAAGCACTGCAGGAACATTGTCATGAGATACTCTAACGAGTGGGAGGTGAGCACAGAACAACTATTGTCATGTCACTTCCGATCAAGTCGGAATGACTAAACTGGAAAGATGTAAGAGAAGGAGGCTTTAGACCAAAGCCAGACCGGCTATTTGTTTCTCGACTAATCAGACCTCAAGGAAAATCTTAAAAGTTCAGTGGTTGTATTGATTCTCCTGGGCGTGCATGATTAACTGGCATTATTGCATTTTTAAAAGGACAAGACCTGAAACTGTATTTCTGACTGCAGATTGTTTTTATCTTTTGATCACGATATTTGTTTTGTCGTCTGTTCAGGCTTCAGTGAAGCGAATGGGCCGCTGGATTGACTTCAAGAATGACTACAAGACTCTTTACCCGTGGTTCATGGAGACCGTCTGGTATGGATGTCACAAAACGTCTCACACGCTAATGTTCAAGATTATAAAGGCCCGCACTAGTTCAACTTGTACAGCAGTAATCTCTTTCTAAACCCAAATAATCTTCACCTGTCAAAGTGTGTCAGCAAGTGATTGCCTCAAATGATTTCCCTCCCTTCCTCCCGCCGGTCCTTTCAGTTTGGTTTCATTCAGACCAGCCAGCTAATAATTCTGGTTTGATGAACTCTAGCTCATTCCTTTTCATTCAAATTCAGTTCCATGCTCAAAGCAAAGCTCCGTGTCTATGAGCACACTCGTTTTTAGATGAAAGTTTATAGTTGTTATTCTTTATTTCATTCAATAGTAAAACAAAAAAAAGATTAACAGTCTCATCAACACAAAATCAACACTTCAACACAAAGATTTCTCTTATGGCAGCTGTCCCTTTGTTGCGTTTCAATTGTTTCAGTGTATTATTATTATGTTTTCTAAATATATATATATGTGTGTGTGTATATATTATATATATGTACACATACAGATTTGTAGAGATTTGTAAGTATTTTATATGCATATGTACAATATTCACAAAAGAAAAATAAATTAATAAACAAAACAATTTTTTTTAAATCAAAGCAATCTTAGGTTCGCTCAAATCAAATGTCTGACATCTCATATTATTTATAATCAAATCAAATTTTCATACTTAACATTGCAGATTTTATGTGGTTCTTGAAAGTAAAACACTTCGGATTCTGCGTTCTGTCATAGTTATTATGGACTTGCAATCATCCACACGACTGCATTTGTACCGTTTATGTGAAATATGTATAACAACAAGTCCTCTGCTTGTATTTGAAGACTCTTGTCATGTCGTAAAAGGCAACTGAGCTCTTTTAAGGTTTTCAAGACATTTTATATAAAGAGAGGCTTCATCACTTCTGATTCAGTTCAGAGTTTAAAGGAAGTGCTGAAACCTCAGTGGCGACCTGAAGCATCTTAAAAACCTCCAGTTGTCTTTCAACACAAGAACCGGTGAGGTCTGCCACGTCAGTCACACACACACACACACACACACACACGCCTTTTTATAGGAATTTTCTTGTTAAGGGTCAGTGCAGCAGATGCTTCTCCTCCTGTAACCTCCACGTCTTCCCTCATTATGTCCATGAATCTCCTGCCTCCTCTCTGGCATTCACCTACATGCGTGATCAAATCATCTCACCCTCATGTTTCTCACTTTCCCGGCGAACCTTCACTTACGTGAGCTCCCTCTCTAATTCTTAATCCCGTCCATTCCAGTTGGTTGTAACAAATTCAGATTCACGTTTTAATGTCTGTATAATTTGCCAATAGCAGAAAATCATGAAAACCGGCCTATTTCTTTAACTTCTTTCTAACTGTTATCTTTAAGAAGAAGTGGCTGGCAGCCAGATTTTAAAATGCCATTTACGTGATTACTAAGTATGCACTGCCGTAATCTGTTGCCCCTTGCAGCAAATTACCCCTTCATTTTGACATGATGGTAATTATGTCTATCTCTGACATAAATTAGCAGCAGGGTCGGTTTTCAAGAAAACCTGCCAGCAGACTTGCAAGGTTGCACCAGGGAACATTGAACACTTATTAACATTAACACAAAAGCTACAGCAGCATGAGGTTAAACACGAGATTACGCAGTGATAGAAATGTCTGTTTTTTGCCATCTAGAATTGGAATGAGCTGGTGAATGCCATCAGTCTGGCAAACATGAAAACACAATGGAAAAAACTGCTTTTGATTCTTTTCTTTTTTTTTACTTATATGGTGTCAGTTCCATTACATTCAATATCATTTGGTTTATTTCCATTTCGACACATTAAACACAACTCTTTATTTTTTTTATCTCTCACCCACCAGTTATTAAGAACTAATAAATAGTATACGTGTACAAGGAATAGACTAAAACTCAACTATGACTGACGAAAGGACCACAAAGTGTCTCTTTGTTCTGGCTTTGCTTTTATGAAAAAATCTGCACTTAACAAACCAGTTTGTACAAACAGAAAGTGAAACCAGCTGAATGGCTTCATCTTCATTGTCATCTAGCAGGAGAAGTTCTCTAGTGACCGCCAGCAAAAGAGCTTGATGAGAAACTATGTTGTGGCTCGGCCATGAGAAGTGAATTGGAAATGAATGACGAGCATCTTTTCCACTTGGGCCTTTAACAACAAGATCCGTCAGTGTTTGATCTCCACAACAGTGGGAAGGGGGGGAAGGCTGTTTTATTATTGTAAGTTTATACGAGAACGTCTGGAACTGATTAAAATGATCTAAGCTAATTGAAAGTAACATTTACTATTCGATATAGAGTAATTTGGAAATGTCGTTCACGCTTCAATACTATATATGCCTGCTGAGTCGGTGTGAAATTCATGGTTCACTCCATTAACCTCG
>OMNM01015791.1:3605-26971 GCA_900302745.1 Parablennius parvicornis | reverse complement strand
GAATATATTTTAATCTTATTTGGACCTAAATTATTAATAAAAGCGTGTGCTTGTACGTGCGTGTGTGTGTGTGTGTTTTCCTTGGCTTTAGCATCCCAACATTAGCTCATCAAAAATTTAAGTGAATCGAATCAACAAATCTGCTTTTCCAACAATACTGACATGAAATCCGGATTTAACTTTTTCTCCTTTACGAAGGTTTCGTTATTATTTTCTGCCGGTATTCAGATTCATTACCAACAATCAATATTACTTCCCGTACACCTAGACTGTTTCAGTAACTTAGGTCTCATTTTATTTCATCTGTAGTTTCATTCTGCATCACATCCTTAGATCTTTCCGTCCACAGTGAGCTGATTTCATCCACATCATCTGTGTTGTGGCAGATTTTTGCTCAAATGAATTTTTTAGCTGATGTCTTAGCAGTTATGGGCAATTTCCTATGAAATAAAAAATCTCAACTGCAGCAGCGTGATACATCATAAACCCCCAAAGGTGTCGTGGTTGGGTACAGTTATGTGGCTGTGGCATAATTTAGTGAGCTATCCTGTAACTTTCCAATCTACGGTGTGATGCATGCCGTGCCATGCCTGTGTTACATTTTGAATTTAGAGTTATTACAAAGTTAGACTGCATGGCCAGACGGGGACGAAAAAGAAAGAGAAAGCAGTTTGAAACAAAACCTATTAAACAGGATTCCATTCATTCACCCATCAAAGCTTCCAGATCTGAGTCAACAGCAGGTGGGAAGAAAAGTACAACCTGCACAGTCCGTCTGTCCTCCACAAAGCAACGCATAATGACACATTTACAAAAGAGACAAAAATTAATTCATTGAACTGGAGTTCCTAAGTATGTAATTGGAGAGTGGGACAGGCCCTCTGATTGGCCAGACTCCTGTTGGAAATGTAAATATACATGATTGGACAGTTGGTTTAGCCTCTCTTGGTTCATATTGGTTCACAAACAACATATGAAGCATTTGATTTAATGGACATGGGTCACCTCTGTGGCGCCTCTGTAGCCTCGCTCGTTGATTTGTTTACTTACGATGCTGTCACTCAGTCACACGGCGGCAAAGTGAGGGGGGATATAACGGATCTAAAAAGAAAAGAGCTAAAAGAGACAGCAGCAACTACCCAAGCGGAATCCAAAACTGACAGGATTTTTTTCAAGGCTGCTGAATCTCCACCTGATTGTCACGGACAACGGAACCATCCACAGCAGGCGGAGGCGAGCTACGAGCACAATAACGTTGGCGTAGCCACAGTTAGCTCCAGCTTCGTAGCAACACATGTATAACTAGTTTTAATCCAATTGTGAAAATGTTGCTGGCTCGTGAGCAACCTGACAAAAAAGTAAGAACCATTGAAATCATTCCAAAAAAAGCAGCCGGATTTCACTGCAGACAAGATTTCGCCGCAGGCTTCTAATAAAGTCATTGTTCAATTCTTTCTAAATGTAATTGTCTTCTTCTCCAGTCTCTTCTAATGCAAATGAACTGTCATTTTAGAGGAGTTGCTGTTTCCCAAAATGTCAGCATTGCAGCAGATCGAACGTCAAGGTTTCCTCCTGCGGACGCATTTCTATTTGTTCTTCCAAAAAACAAAACCAATCCATCAGTTTGCGAGTCGTCGTGGATGCCAAATGCCACTTGTTAAACAATGCGGTCAGTGGCAGAGGGGAGCCCACAAATCATTACTGCAAACAGCTGGGACCAAAGGTGCCGCCGGAGCTGGATGGAAAATGATTCGTCACAGGACGACATTTCTATCAATTTCAAACATATTGAATAATGAACGCACTCTCCATTCTGGTTACTGGTAATCACTCATGTTTGGTAGCATGGAGGACCCACATGCACAGGTCACTCTTTAAAGGCTGCTCGTGTCTCACTGCTACTGCTGCCGAGGAGCGTTGCACTTTTGACAGGAGCTAGTGTGGGCTTAAAATTCCCCACTGGCGCAGTTATTGACACATCAAGGCAGGGAAAGTACATATTTAGGTGAGAGCTTTGTTCCAGATGCAGTCAATGCAGACACTGGTCATGTACATGAAGTACAAGTTACGGGGTAGTTTGTGTTCCAGCTCACCAGTTCGATTCTTGCTTTGAGCCACAGTGAAGTGCGGTTTTCCTCTTTGTTTGAGGGTTTTCATCTTGTCCTGTTCATGTGAGGTTCTCAGTTCTGGGCGTGAAGTGTTGGACGAGGGACGTCTACCGGTTGGACTCAGCTGTATTGTATCAATCCTCCTGGAACCACGAAATGAATAAAGTAAGGTAGGAAAAAAACAAAGACATAAAATGAAGAAGAGTCAAAGAAAACAGCAGCATTTCACTGTCCTTTACTTGGGGGACACGTGAGGTGGAGCACAATGCATGGAAGTTATCGAGTTGTTATAGTACCATATGGGTTTTGCTTTAGTTTAGGAAAAAATTCTTAAAAATGATCTCACTGTCAAAGCATGGGGATGTGGTACCGTATTGTGGAATATTTACAAGGAAAACTCAAGCCAAATTAAATCATCATCGATATGTTAGCATAATGTGTAAGGTTGAATTAGTCTGATCTATATTGTATCTTAGAACTGCGTCAAGTGGTTGCTTCCTTGATAGAAAAGGGTTACCACTTGTAAAAAAGAAATGAATATAATAATGAGACAGTCTTTTTATCGGTTCCTCAAGGTCCGACTCCCTTCAAAGAGCCATAGATCTCTAGAAACTGGTCTAGAAGATGGGCGAGTGTCTGGAAACCAGCCTCAAAGGTTGAAATGAAAGAAGGTCCACAACAGTTTTTTTTTACCTTTGCAAATGACATTTGTGGCAAAAGTTATGTTTTACTTTGCATGTTTTTATTTATTTACTTATTCATTGGTTTGTATGCAAAAATGTTTGTATGTTACTCAGTTTTCACAAAAACCATTGACTTGAATTGCATGACATCTTCAGGGATAATTGGTTTTTATCCAAGGATGGTTCTATTAATTTTTGAGAGCAATTGGGTCAAGATCATGAAAAGGTCAAAGGTACATTTGTCATTAAAGGTATTATCGCCATAACACGGTCAAACAGTAATCTGATTGATGTACACCCAATGCCAAAATGTTCAGTTTTAATTCCCTATCCTCTGATATGTCACATCAATCAGTGACGTTTTTTAGTTGATAAAACAAAACGTAAAAAAAAAATGAAATATATTTTCATGCCAGTAATTTGAAGCTGTTAAAATGACATCCAGCATCATGAGATGACATTTCAGTCAACAGAACCCAGCCAAAACATGTCAAAAGGTAATTTGCGAAAACCTGAAGAGTAGAAAACAGAAAACATTTCAACTAAGCAAACCTTTTCTTTGTTGGTTCTCTGAAGTCATATCACTTAAAGTTAAGCACAGGTGAATGATTTCATTTGAAGAAACTAATTCAATCATCACCAGTTGGGAGCCACACAAGATGCGTATGCAGTTTGTGTCTAAATGTCAAAATGTACAATTAGATTACTATGATGTAAAACCAATAACGTGCCACATCACAACATGTAACAACCACCGCAGAAATGCGTGGAGTAGAACCATTCAGGAAAACCAAGCCACACAGAGTCAGATTTTCCCTTAAACAAGACGGACAAACCATCTCTGCTCCGCTCTGATTATAAATAAGAAGCCGAGCAGACTGGAACACACAAGCCCTTGTGATTCCATTAGTTAAGTGACAACTCACTTACGCATGACGGGCACATGTATCTTATTTCATTGCTGCACATTCAAAGAATAAATTAGGGCTGTAATGGGAAGAGGCGTTCCCTGACCTTCCTCCGCAGGCTAATTTGTCTTTGCCTGCGTCCTTCAGGGAAAGTTTCTCAATGTTTTGATGTGCTTCTCTTCCCTTTTCCTGCACTCGGCACTCATCGGCGCCGCGGCTCCTCCACTTTTATTGAACTGCAGAGAAATCAGGGCGATGTTACATAATAAGTAGTTTGGGACTTCTGCCCTGGATTCGTTATCATAGGGATGTTTATGGATTCAGCACCCAGGTGGAGTTTACAGCAGCGAGCTGAGCTTGCTGTTTTCTAAATCATCAACCCCAGTGGTTCCCACAATCTGCTCTGCGGCACTCCAGGGGCCTGCAGGGAGTCTAAAGGAGTTCCCATAACAATGACAAATTTCCATGTCTCTGCCTATTAAAGTGTCTACTGAGCACAATAAGCACATTTCTAGGTCATCCTCCTCGGCCCAAAGATGGTACATCGGTGGAGGGAGGAAGTAGACGCTCGGCAGGAAGCTCCAAGCTGAGAAAGCACATTCAGCTCTCTTGGAATATTATTCTGTGAAAACTAAAGCCAAAGCAATCATCTGCATGTGGAAAAACTGCTGTGTACATGTTGTATTAGGGCCGAGGACAAATTATCTCAAGAAAGATTGTTTGGAGATTCCAGTCATAAATTGACAAATTCATGTGGAAACTCGGTTGTCATATTGAGATCTGAGTCTGAGATTATTGTGTCCGAGTAGCAAATGTGACTCTGAACAGTGATGAAAGCTGGTGGCTGAGTGCAGCTAGTTCACTTCATTGCTGTCTGATGGATGAACGCAAGTTTGCAAATCTAGAAAAAAAAAAAAAATGTTTTGTCGTCATAATGATTTGTCTGAGCAATAAATCTTCTACCATTGGATATCCTGCATATTTAGTCTTTTAAATAGTGTAGCATCAGTTGTTCACCACAGCTTCTTCTGACCTCCTGTTAAATTTATCCAAAAGTCTAATCATCCAAGATTTTCTCAATGCAGAGAAATCTAGATGAGAAGAATTCCACGTTCGGTTTATGACCAAACTCTTTCCAACTTAACATTGATAACAGTCTCTGACCCGCACGCCGTAGCTTCGTCACGCCTGAGCTCCACTATAGTGAAGGGTGTTTGTTCCATGAATAGCATGTTAAATTGCCAAGTATCTCCTTGTATCATCAGACATCAGAAATTCGTCAAACATGATTCTAACACCTACACTAATGAAAAGAAAAACGGGATCCAACAGATCTGAGAGGCAGGAATGTGGAGCTGGAAAAAAGCACGCGAACTTCACCTCCAATGGTTTCGAGATGACAACCTTAATAAGCACCTTGTGTCATGAAAGACAAAGAGCGGCTCGCACTCCGACTGTCTTTCTGTGCACGTGGAGCCGGCGCCGCTGTGCTGCTGCAGCGATGACAGCTCCACACAATGCCTCATTTACTAAGAGCCGTGATACATGAGAGGAAAGCTACTGCTATTTCTGTTCACCCCACATCACATATTGTCTTTGGCCTATTATCGGAAAATGTCAGATACAGACTTAAATGGAGCGTCCTGCGAGAAAGACAGGAATTTCCATCCATCAGGTTGGAAATAAGAGCACAGACCTCGTAATGATGAAAAACTACTGATGCACGGATACTCATATGGGGTCGGACACTCTACTAGTGAAAGATCCAGGATACAACCGGAGGAGTATTACATGACGTCTTCGATCAACAACGTCAACAGCTGCTAGAAAAGAGAGGATGAGTGATGTCTGGAGATCCTTTGATATTAGTGAGAATGACAAAAGTAAGTCCGACAGTAAATTATGTTCAAGAGAAGGAGAAAGATAGTTTACACAACACCAGAGACATTTGGACCAGCAGAGTTAGCCTGATGTAGCACAGTAGTCGTACAAACATTCTTTCTTTTCCTCGTGATGCTTTGGTAGAACTTAGTTCACAGTCTGTAGGTTTCAAAGCTTTTAGAGGTGATGTCTGGCATCAACACAGAGGGACTGAGGAGGTGGTTTCTAGCAAAGCGTAGTCTTTGTATATCGCTTCCGTATAAATGATAAATTAGATTTCATGGCATTTAACAAATACTCACGTTGGTACTCGGTCTCTGCAAATACATTAAGGTTCGTACTCGTCATTTAAAAAAGTGGTACCGTCCTGCTGAAGGTTTAAAATAGTACTGAGGAGAAACAGACACATTCTGAGTAATCTGAGTGTTCATGCATGACGTGTTACATTTTGCAGTGCTGTTGGATTGTGTCAGGTATGGCGTTTGTCCATGAGTACCTACTCGTCTCGCCTCGACTCACTTCCATTAATTCTCCATTACAATAAAGTACCACCGTGGTGTGGGCAGAGTCATCAGAGCTTTTCCGTGTGAGTTACAACTCCACGTTGAATTTCAGCTCAAATTATTATTTTTACAAATTGTGGTCACCACCAGACAAAGAAACATCTGCACCTCGATGTTGCTCCACGGGGTTTATTTCTGTGCTTCCATCTTTGTTTGTGATCATTCTTGTTGTGATCAGGCTTTAAAAATGGCCGCCCTCTGACTAACTGTGTCGTCACACGTCGGCCAATCAGCAGCCTGTCATCTGCCAACGTCACATTGTCTACTCGCTTCAGCTCGCTTGGACCCTCGGTCGAGGAGGAACAATGGAAGTATCTGGTACCAGTGGAAAAGTCTAATAGGTCCTAGTGGAAAGACGCCATAACCCTCCTGCATCAGTGAGCTCATGAGAAACTTTTCATGGAGCCGTCATCCCGGCACATCGTTCCTGACACTCAGGCAGTCAGTATTCACCCGAGGTTTCCTCTGATCGACAGGCATACTGTACATGAAAATATAAAACTGGGAAAATATGGTTCACATGCTCTTAATGCGTCTATGTGGAAGCCTGTTTTCTTCCTCCATGTGAAGGTGTTGTGCACCCACAGTTTGTGCTCACGGATGATTA
This sequence comes from Parablennius parvicornis, assembly GCA_900302745.1. Lineage (NCBI taxonomy): Eukaryota > Metazoa > Chordata > Actinopteri > Blenniiformes > Blenniidae > Parablennius > Parablennius parvicornis. The sequence continues at coordinate 20,221 of OMNM01015791.1, read as the reverse complement.
GATTTTCTCCCTCCATGTGTTGGTTTGGTTGCCGGATGATGTGAGTGCAGCTGACAGCGCTCGTATGCTTCTTGTTAGATCCGACTCTTCTGCAGCCCACCTGCTGCAAACTGAGCGGAGGGGAAACAATATTCCAGCTTCCCACTGTGACCCTCGTTAGGATAAAACAAGTCATGTATTATGTCCGTGTGTGAGTGTGTGGACACGCTACATGTTCCAACCTCATCTGATCTTGTTCTTTTTTTTTCCCTTTTTTTTTTTTTGCATTATCTTATCAGTGAATATGCCAGTAGGTTTTTGCAATGCAGCTGAAAACATGCAGTAGCACAACTTCCTGTTCAGACACATTATCGCTGGGATTTTATTACATTTATCTCAAAAAGTTAAATAATCACAATTATATTTGTGTTGTTTTGATGTCAAGATGTCTCACCGCTGGCCTGCATTCTGCTTATGTTGCAGATGGCCGTGTGCTGTGTCAGCATCCTGATGTCCAGGAGCAGCCACAATGCACTTGAAGTGCACAGCTACAATATGAATACCAACAGGCCATTTAATGCTGAATCATGGCCACATTTTGTTCAGATTCAGCTAGTTTGTGTAAATCAGTGATGTCAAACACATTTTGGTTCAAGCTCAATTCCACCTTGAGTGCGTCGGACTGAGTGGGTTTTTCCTCTGTTGTGGTGCAGAGGAAACATAATGAAAATGTCTATACATTCACAAAAAAAGCCAAACAATTACTATTAAAAATTACAACAATCTCATATAAAGCCAATTTCAATGAAACCATCTGGTGGAAAATACAATGCAATGTCCAAAAAAACTTCTCCTAAAGCTGTTGCACTCTGGGTGTTTTTACAAACTCCCTCTTACAGCATGGCTTTGAAGGAGGTAGCCATCCTTCATGGCAGCATCACTGATAAACTCAGCTCAGGTCTCCGTGTTGTGTTGTGTCCGCTTTTCTTCAGAAATTTGTTTTTTTAAAAAAGAAATAAAGAATGAAAGACATTTTTTCTTTGAAAAATTTAATAAAATTTGCTAGATAATGAAAAAAAAAACAGTGGACAACATGTATCCAATTTGTTTGTTGGGGATCAAATATTTTGAGGAGAATCATTTTCTGGGCCATTTCGCAACATCTCTTTAATCACTAACGTATAATTTATTAATCCAAATTGAAAAAGACACGTTCAAACGTACAGCAGAGAGTCTCCACCTCTGAGTTCTGCAGGTTTCTTCCTGTTAAAATTGAGCTCTTCCTTTCCACCGTCTCCTCTAATTTATCATGTGGAATCTGTTGTTTTTCTCTGTAAAAGTGTCTTGAAATGACTGTGTTGTATTTGTCACTAAGAAAATATAATTGAACTGAAAAGCTACAGCACAGAAAACATTACTGTGTACAAGCAAACAGGGCTAAAAATCCAGAGTGAATCTGAGTCAACAGGAAAACAAACATAAACAACCCTTGAACTTCAAAATCACATGTCTACTTTATCTTAACATCGGATTGCTCTATTTATTTGCTTGGTCACACCGAGGAGAACTGTGGTCACATTTATTTTCTTTATTTGTTCTCTCTTTAATTGCATCTACTTTTTGAGCAGCTTGCTAATGTTACTTTTGGGTGTCGGTTAGGTCGATTAAAACTGTGATGATCCTCCCATAATCACCAGCTCCACCATGTGGATGACCCTTAAAAAAAAAATCATATTTACATTGAGAATGAGTTAAATGGAAGGAAATGATTCTCAAAGGACAAAATACAGAGTTCATTCCCATTCAGCATTTCATTATTGATTCCTCTGATGCTCTTGGTTATTTAAACTGGACTTAATTTGATCTTATTCAGAATGTGTTGGCCTTAATTACCAATTTTTTATCCAGAATACCATGACTATCCTCTGCCTCAGTCTATTTAGTGGTCGATTAGTATGCAATTTTCTGAAGAGAGTATGTGATCACTATAATTTGGAGTAATAAATGTTTGGTTTTAGATGGAGCCCGGGAGACATGAGCCATGAATTTAGCCAATCATCAGTAAAGTGCTGTGTTATGACCCTGCGAGGAGAGACTGTGCCAACCGAAAAGTGATTTATTACCAACCAAAACAAACAAAACACCATCTAAACCCTTAAAAACACTGAGCCTGACAAGGAGAGGAAAAGAACAGGAATATATTTGTTAACCTAGTTTTTTTTGTTTTTTTTTAAGCTGTTACAGAAGAAAATAGTCTTAAAACAAATGACAGCAAATTAAAGTAAACAAATAAAACAAGTGAAAATGGAAAACATTTGTGTTGTGGGGGTCAGTTTACACAGAAACGTTGGCCCCACTGAAAACAAAACTTTTTGAAAATACTCTTTAAAGATGGTGGAAATGCTGCGATTGGCCATTTGCACTGTGGGTGTTTACAATAATAGTTCTGCACATACTCAGTAGAGACAATGAGAACAATGTGGACTACCATTCCAGATTCTTCGGGGACTTTGGTACTTTTATTTTGACAGTCACCGTAATAACAATCTAACTTGATTTGTCCATTAGAATGTCTATGTTTTCCCGTTGATGTTTAGAGCCGATTGTTTTCTGATGCATTTGTGTGTGGCTTCATTACAAAAACAACCAACAGCATCCACTGGTGGCCCAACATGAAAACTATATCATTTTTAGCGTCTCTGCCATTTCCATGACAACCGTCATTGTTGATTTCAATGTTGGCGTGTAAATGTGAATGTTTTCTGAAACGAAAACACACACTCACAAAAAAAGCATTTTAACTTGAAATGTTGTTTACATGGGGTCTAATAATCACCAAAAACAAACTATCATCTTAAAAACCTAAATAATCTTTGACACAAACAAAAACAGATTCATCCATACAGATTAAATCACAAAGCAACGGACAGAATCCTGTAGATCCCTTATCTGGCATGTTTTAGAAGTTTCCTGATCAACAGACCTGAAACCAACTATGACGTCTACAAAAAGCCCCGTCAGGAGCGGCTGATTACAATCAGGTGTGTTGCAGCAGAGAAAAACATGCAGGACCGTCTCCTTTCAGGACTGAACATCCCCTAACACTAAACCCAGTCTGAGCTTGTAGCAGAGTCAGTTGAGAACAAAGACTTTTGATCTTTTGGCACTGCGGTTACATTTTGCAAATTGACACCAATTCCAACGGATTCCAAATAACTTTAAAATAAAAATGCTGGTTCGCCACAAACACTGTGTCGAGAGTCTCTGTCCAACTGACTGCACCAGCGTCTCACTCTGCTCCAGTCGTGTATTTTACATTGAGGTTTGCTGAAAACATCCAGGACTGTGAGTTCAGTGACCGTAAATACAGAAACCCTCATGTTTCCGTCAGAGTCTTTAATTGTCAACGTTTGTTGTCTTAATTCCCTAAACAGGTTACTGAGCTAAAAGGGGATTGTTTCCCGACAGTCCACATCTGTCAAGTCTCACTAGTACAGTCCTGCACTCAGGCTGTTTTTTTGTCAATGGGCTGCAAACATGAAGGTGTAAACAAGTGTAATATCTGAACACAAGAATGAAACAGATGTTTCCCAAAAGGCGAAAAAAAAATACCTGTTGTTTTTTTTTCACCAAATGCTGCTTCTATTGTATTCTTTATTCAGTCATGTTGGTGTTTCTTTGAAAAGGAAACCTCTTATCTTCGTCCAATACAACCACATCATACCTGCAGGCCACTGTGTGGGTGAAGTTGCAGGACTTGATAAAAACCAACCACACAGATGGACACTGCCAGGCTTCTTAGCTGTTTGTTGGTGTTACAACTTCCTGGTGATTTACGTTGAATCAGCCAGAAAACCTCATGACTGAATGACTGATGTCCCATATACATGACAATGCTTTCAAGGATAAACGCAAAAACTGTTTTGGAGGTTGGTTAAAGCGACTATGGTACTCTCAGTCACCGTAAACACAACTTTTTTTAAAATGGATCCCAAGATGGAACTGTTCAAGTATGGTCCATCTCCATGGAAACGGGGGAAAAAAACACACATTTTATGAAAATACTTTGGGTCCCGTCTCAGTGAAGGAAACGCTGCTACTGCGTACACGCACCACGGCCGTAGTAACTTGTTCTGCACATGCTCAGTAGACGGACAACCAGAACAAAGTTTCCTCCGTGGTGTCATGACTCCCAGTCCATATTCTCCTGGACTTTTATTTGTGACAGTAACTGTAATAACAATCCAACTTGTTTGTCCACAAGAAAGTCTGTGTTCTCCCGTTGTTAATGTTTCTAGTGTATTGTTCTGTGATGTGTGTATGTGTGTGTGTGTGTGTGGATTCAATACAAAAACAAACACCATCAACTGGTTGCTCAACATGCTCCCGACATTGTTTTCGGTGTTTCTGCCTTTTTCGTGGAAGCGAACTCATTTCCAATATGTTGCCGTGTAAACCGAAGCTTTTCTGATACAAAATCGCAAAATTATGTGATTTCACTTGAAACATTGTCGTGTAACTGGGTGCTCAGTGTTTTTTTTTTTTTTTTTGTTCAATAGTCCACAATGAGCACTCAATAATGAGGAGCAGATATAAGACTTTATTATTGATATTTACACAAGCTATCATCGGATTCAGTCTTGACCTTAAGCGTAATGGACGCAGGTCAGGAAGGTCATGTTGCATTTAGCAAAAAATAAAAAATACTGGCTTTTAATGCAATGCCCTGTCGTGGTGACCCCAGTAGAACTCTGCATCATAACTCCTGCTGGTTGGTGGGGTACGTTCGGTAGTTATTCAACCTCTTGTCCTGAAAGTTGAGGTGGTCAACGCACAAAAAACATGAGCGGACGTCAGAAAGTTTGACATGAGTAGGTTCAAAGCATCCCCAAACCAACACCAGGAGTGTTACTATTCCGGATTCGTCAGTGTCTATCAAAAGAATTAAAGCAGGTAAACGAAATGGACAGAGGAACTACTGCACAACCTGCACAATCTTAAACAAGTGGTCATAATGATGTGGATGTCCAGATCACCTCATTAATTTTGCCAGTGAAAATTGGGGCGAAGATTGTGTTTTTGTATTCATTTATCTATTTATTGCTTGTCGATGTATGTATGTGCAGGGTGTGTATGTTAACATCGTTTTGGAAAAACTATTGACCCGAATTGCATAAAAATTTCAGGGATGATTTGTCTTCACCCCAGGATGGTTCTAATAAATTTTAAGAGCATTAGGGTCAAAGGTGAAGTTCTAGGTCACACCCTGGTTAGTAGTTGTGGGTCAGAGTTCAAGGGAAGGGTCGCACGGAAATCGTAAAATGTGTGCAGATCTGTGTCAAAGAGTGATAACAAAGAAATTCAAATGACCATGACATATGATGGAAGAGGTTGTGTGGTGGATCAAATGACCTTATATTCCATTGGTTTCCATGGTGACAAATGTGGCATTGGCGAAGGTATACGCTCTAATAATTGCCAGTTTTAGTTGATATTTATCCTGAATGCACGCCTCTGTTATTCCTGCAGATTCCACGCAAAAGCTCAATTGTGTATGAGCATGGATAAGTCCACGTTTAACACTTTTTTAATACATTAATAAACTTCACAGATAGATAAAAGAAAAACAACATGGGCTAATCTCTTTGCAGAGGGATTAAATTAGAAACTACTTGATGAGGAGCACGGCTCTCCGGCCCTCGGGCTTCCGCCAACACTAAAATACAAACGGCTTCAGACAAATTTGGATTTCACAGCTACCGTCGGCAAACTGCAAACCCAAGTGTATCGTTGGTGTTGCAGTGGCAGCAACTGACACATCTGATCAGCGAGCTGCCTTAACAAACACTCTCATCTGAATAATCACAGTGTGCACGGCCCACTGGGCGACACTGGATCAGCACTAATAGGACTGCCTGTCCTGTAGGCTCAACACAAACACACATCATTTGCAATCTAGTTCACTCGCCCGCATCCGTCCTCCTCACTCTATCAATTTTAATTTCAAAAGTGCTTCATTAGCTCAAAAACACAAAAAGCACTCACTGGCAAAAAAAAAATAGAAAAGAAAAAAAGATAATAAACATTCATTTAGCTGCCTTGACAGCGTGACAATAAAAATGGTAAACCGACGGAAAATAAATGAATCTAATCGTGAAGAAATTCACACTTTTATTGGTGGAATGTGGTTGGTGGCGAGCTCTCCTGCAGGCTGCAGCCGTTTGAAGGTGCTTTGTTTAATACCTAAGTGCAACAGGAAGTCATTGTCAAATTAACTGTGATAAATGACGCCATGATGGAAAAAAAACCCCAAAAAATTACTGGTACGTTAGGTCCTGCAGCATTAACAATGTCTATGGTATAAATAAATTACAATCAGACCAGCCCAGGCATAACTCTTGTGCCATATCAGTAATCTGCAGTCAAAATGAGGCTCTTTATATTGATGTGAGACCTGACTCTCCCTTTCATCTATTAAACTGCACTAGGTTCTGCTTCCATGGATTTTATTAAGTTGGACTTACTACAGTGGTGAGCGAGGGAATTTATTTCACACAAATACAACCTCACAACAACACAAGTGCTGTTCTGAAATGTTCTGTTATGTTAATGAATTTAAAGATTTCTCTTCGGTTTTTATTGGTTGGACTAAGTACGTTCTGAGGCCAAATTTCCACAAGATGACGACGCGGCATTTCGGGAGCCGGAAAAAGGCGTTGTTTTGAAAATGCCATCATGTGGACGGGCAGGTGTTGAAAACGATGTCATTGTTGTGTCTTCTTTTCTGTTTTTAGTGTTTTTCTGTGGCAGAGTTACAGCGTCACCTATAGGCCTGGCACATGTATTACTTGGATTTGAGTCATTTTCATGGTGTTGCATGGACGCGGATATTTCCTGCACTGATGTCATTTGGATGGGAAACTTTTTAACAACGGGGAGATTTAAGATCATTTTGGTCATGTAGGAAGGTTCTAAGGCCCAGACGATCTTTCAAAGTGAAAACATATCCTTTATTTAAGATTTGAAAAGATTTATTGAGCAATTATTCAAGTTGGTGCTGTTGTTTGTTTTTGTAATGAAATGGCACATATGGTATATGCAGAGAACAATGAGCTCTAAACATGAACAACGGGAGAACACGGCCATTCTAGTGGACAGACAACAAGTTGGATTGTTATTACAGTGACTGTCAAAATAAAAGTACCAAGTCCCAGGAGAATATGGACTGGCTGTCATGACACTGTGAGGGAAACATTGTTCTGATTCTCCAGCTACTGAGCATGTGCAGTAGAACTAGTTGTCATGGTGACAGAGACCAGAAGCACCTTTCAGAAACGTTCTCAAACATTTGCATTTACAGTTACCCCAGGCACCGTCGTCACTTACAGTTAAACCTCGAAAACATAACAAATATCTTCAGATTTCACATGTATTGTCTTGTAATCTGAGCTTAAAGCACGGAGTTAAACTGGGAACATGTTCATACCGTCACTGGTGCAACTTGATGACAAAACCAGATCAGCATCAACATAAGTGACGTCCCATCAAGACGGACCAGCTCACTATTGTCCACGTCAGAGGTCTGTAACCTTTAAGACCAAAAGAGCCCTTTTTGGGACTTTACAAAAAATCTAATTTAACTGGAGCCGAAAAACATGTCTGACCTTTAAAGATAGGCTAAATTTCATATATATACATATATAAATATATAAAAATAAATAAATCTAAGAAATATACTGATAAAAATAAGGCAACAGCAGGTTGAGCACCCCATGTTTTTCCTTATATAATAAAGTGAAGGAAGATAAGCATCTCGGGAGTCCTTGGGTGGGTCGGCATGTTCAACCGTCTCCCTGTATTGTGTACAAATCTCCGCCTCCACCCAACAAGACTCTAAATCCAGAGAGCGAATTTATGCGGGAACATCTGATGTGTGAAGTCCATGTGAGTCAGATGTGATGTCTCTCTTCACGCCGAAGCTGCAGTGAATCGATGAGAATTAGGTCACACAGGAATTTTAAACAGAGCTGGAACGGGGAGTCTGCCAAAAATAAGACGAGGAGTTTCCCGGCATGCAGACGGTGAAGCACAGGATTCAGATCCACAGCGGGGAAACCGTAAGGATGCCGTGAGACACGAGACCTCCGGGGGTCAGAGTGCAGGGTGGTCAGATCATGTGATCAGCTGTGATTACTACATGCTGTAGTGTCCTTGAGCAAAACACTGAACTCCAAACTGCTCTTTGCATGGCAGCCGCCTCCACTGGTGTGTGGATGTGCGTGTCAATGGATGAACGTTACTAACAATGTAAAGTGCTTTGAGAAAAGAGAGTGCTATAAAAGTCTAAAAATCTAAATAGAGTAAAACCTAAAAAAAAACTAAAAAAAAACTTGCAAACAAGATAATCAGACACAGAAAATTCCTTCAGCAAATTTCATTATAGGTGACTTACTAAAAAAAAAAAAAAAAAAAGGAGTTACCACAGTGTTTTTCACTTGTCAAAGACCCCGTTTCAGAAATGTTTCACATTTCCATGGCCAGGAGCTCTGAAACTGATGTAGTGTTCATGTTGGGCCACTAGTAGGTGCTGTTTGTTTATGTATTGAAACCACACACACACATGCACGCAGAAAATCATACACCATAAGCATTAACAATAATTATAGTGAGTACCCGTCAAAGTGTGGCAACAGTGGGGAAAAGCCAGGGTGTTAAATATTTTTTACACAATTCACTCCAGAAGGAAAACAAAACAAAATGAAAAGGAAAAAAAAATTGACAAAAATGCTGAAGAAACAAACAAAGTGTTTTGTTTGTTTGTTAATGGAATATTTATGGTTTCTTTTGGCCTTGAAGTATATTTTTCCTCTATTTTAAGTGGAACCAAAACTTAAAGAGTTGAATTGAACTCTCGTCTGTGTTTCACTGTTCGTCAGGACCCGAGCATCAGTGAGATGTTTTCTCCAACTCAACCCGCTTTATTTCTTTCATTTTATTGAGTGTGTCCGCGTGTTTGTTGTGTTGTGGTAAATAAGTTGCCTTTGAAAACAGTCCGTCCTGGTGGAATCTGTGGCTCAGGTCTCCCCGCCGACCGCCTGCGGGGGCTCACGTCTCACCTCTGATCTACATCAAACACTCTCTTCCTGGTCACGAGCTCTCAATAGAAACTGAAGGGACAACACGCCACATGCAGGTAAAGGAAAACAACGTTCCTTTAATTTGTTCATGTTAAAAGCCCTTCATTGCTTCTTAAAGGTGATGGGAATCTATGAATGACCTTTAAGTCAAATTGTTCTGTGTATCATTAATAAAGCTGATTTAAGTCCAAAATAACTCTCATCTTTGCAGCTGCTGATGGAAAATCTTGAGGATCGTTCAAGAAAAACAGATTATTCGAGGAATAGCGACACAAACTGGATGTTTTCGTGGCGGCTCGGCCATCATTACATTTTTTGATTTAAAGGACTTGAACCTATTTGGGAAACAGAGGTGACGCAGTGTGGAGGACTCCGTTGAGTGTTCTGCTGTTTCTCGCCATAGCTGAAAAACAGTTGGTGATTCCAAATCGTCTCCTGCGATACTCACGAGTGAAGAGGCTGTGACCCGTCTCGCCGTCCAATCAGAAAGCCTGCAGATGAGACGCAGCCCCTCGTTTTCCTTTCGTCAGCTGCTGCGGAGCAGACGGAGGGAGAATAAGGTCGATGGAAACATTGTGGTCCTCATGAACCCGATCCTGGTTGTTGAATGTTAATGATGAAACTGAAGGCAACGGAGAAACTGCGTGCAGAGATGGTTTAGAAGGAAAAAAAAAAAAAAAAGATGTGTACAGAAATGATGCACAAACAACTTATGTCGAATTTGATCTCCCTTTTCACACATTCTTTTAAGAAATATATCAAGTATGATGCTAATTAGCGAAGTGATGGACAATCTGCACACACACACACACACACACACCTCCTATTCTAAGACCTAAACACTCACAACTGAAAACGGAAAACTTTTGTAGCTCTTGGAGCATCTATTTATATGATAATGTTGCTCAGTAACTAAAAACACACCTTTTCGAACACAATTCATTTACCGTGGAAACTGAGATAAATTAAACTTTTTTTTAAATGCTACGACTCCTCCATGAAAACAGGGGCACACATTTCTTTTTGCGTTAGTGGATTTGATTTTACAGAATATTACTGCAACTTTGCTTCTTGAAATATTTAAATCCTCAAAGCGTTTGACTTGCGCATCAACATATAATTCTGTTTTGTTATATTATTTCTGTTAGTAGATATAAGAGAGATGTTCTATTTCTTTGTTCTTGGAGGGAAACAGTTTCACTCAAAGTTGAAAGAAACATATAAAGATGGTCTTTGAATTTTAATATAGTTTGCGTGTTGACTCTATATTAATTCCACGATTTTCCATCAATAAATATACATTATAAGCTTCAGTCTTGAGTAGAAAACAATGTGATTAATTACAGAAAGTTTAGTTTTTTTTTTTTTTCTTTTTTTTTTAATGGATTGACTGCACTAAAGGAAATTTATCTACTGATTCTGAAAAGCTGGATTATTTCCACCGGCTTTCCACCCACAACAGTCTGAATTACATTGTTTGTGTCACAGTAGAGAGAGAGAGAGTGGGTTGCTTTCTCATATATGAGTCACTTTTCAAGGCCATTCAGGACCAGGAAAAAAAAAAAAACTGCTTCCTTCCTTGTGACCCCCAGAAGTTGCTTTATTCATACGTTACATCCTCTTTGCTGCCAGCCACCTGGAAAAGCTTGCCTTCAAGAAGCACCGGGCTTTGTTTTGCTGGGAGCTTCTCCAGTTGTTTGCCCGGAGACTGAATAAATGTTTCAATCCAATCTCATATTCCCAGAGTCCGTGTCGGTCTGCCACGGCGAGCGCAGCAGAGGAGAGGAAGGGCTTCTGGCCGGGGAAAAGTTGATTTTATATCCTTGAAGAAGCATCACACTCTGAAATAAAGTTAGTGGTTTTTCTTCCATTGGACTAGAAAGTATACAAAGTGGTGAAGTCACTGCTGGTGTTTTAGGCCCGCTTTACATGTTGTCAAGTGAAAACGCAAACACTTTTTTGTGTTTTTGGGCATCCATTGACACGACAACAGTGTTCCCGAGTCACTGAAAATGCTAACAAGTGCAGTGCTGGATCTGAAACCTGATGCTGGGATTAGTAACTGTGCATCAATAATTCTGAGTGGCGCCGAGAAACAATGACTTCCAGCAATCGTTAACCTACATGGTAACGAGTCAACCAGCGAGGAGCCAAAGAGGCTCATTCCAGAGGTAGAACTTAAATTTCACGTGGTGCTTCTCCCCAAACTTCTCATGTTTGCTAGAAATAATGAGAAATCACTTCAAAGGTCAATTTTGCTGTAAATGACAATGATTGATTTACGTGTGTGTGTGTGTGTGTGTGTGTGTGTGTGTGTGGCCCTGCCTCCTGACAGGGAATCGAACTGCTTCCCTCTCTCTCTGCTTAGCTGCACGTCACATCACATCATCAGACCCGACGGCTCGGCTCCTTCTTCCTGTCGCTCTGCCTCCACTCTGCCCTCCGGTCTCCTCTCGTGATCACAACAATCTTTTTTTTTTTTTTTTTTTTTTTTTTTCTCCTTCCGTTTCTTTCCGTCCTGATACCTGGTTGTAACCTTATATTGCAGAGTCAACGCAACATGAATCTCAAACCTCGAAATGTCAAAGGAAACATCAAATGTCGGGGTTTCTCTTGGTGTCACTTCGGGTCAGCAGCTCGCTGCTTTGGGTTTAATGATCCTTCGGATGATTCTTACAGTGTAACTGGCCTTCAGTCTGTCTGGAACCAATTGTTTTCCAAATATATAAAACACATATATTAATGCATTCACGTCTGGAAAATGATTTATGAATGAGAGAGTAGAATCAAATACTTCAAGAAGCATTTGACAACAACCCATTGAAATCATACGATACGGAACATGTTGTGCTTGTGGAGTTATTGAAAGTTCCTCTGCCAGAATCCACTAGTGAAAAATGAAAATTTTTATGAGTCAGGTTTCGTTGTTGATGATCTTTCTGAGGGAAAGTCATCACTACACTGTGATAAAACACCTGTTCTCAGTATTTATATTTCGAGAAAGATAATCAGGTTTATCAGCATTTTAGCGTCACGGAAACGTCACACGAGAAAAACAATCAACTATCAGTTTCACAACATTTCCGACAGTTATCTTGGCTTCAACACTCTTTCTTTGAGAAAGCCTGAATCGGTCAAATGTTGATATTTTCACTGGAGCTGCTGCAACTCCATCTTTGGTATCCCAGAAACCCTTGTGTCAGATTATCTGAAGATGACGTCAGTTAGAAAAACCAAAACACAATATGATGGCTACAAATTTGGGTTTGTTTGTGAACATATCAACTTTGCTGCAGATGATTTAGGAAACTTTGTTTTGGAATTGAGTGGAATTAGTCCTGATTTCTTGTAATGGTTTATTTTCTGTGCAGAAGTGATATGGGAAGTAATTTTTAGAGTTTTTTTCTTACTTCAAAGCAAACTTTATGAAATAGCTCATATTACATGAGCGAGCACCCTGCCACGATATCTCCTACCCTCACCGATAGTCAGCCGGGATCGGCTCCAGCAAACTGCTGAACTCAGCAGATTTCATTGGCATAGAAAATAGATGAATTAATAAACTATTTCCATTCCATTCTATTCTCATCGAAGCTAAAATACTTGATGCTACTATTTTTAGACACCATTGTCTCATTTATTGAGCCAATTATTAGTGTCACTTCACTGACACTTACTGGATAAGAGGAGGGAACCAGGCCATCTTGTTCAGTGCACATTGTCCAAACTTTTTTAAACTGTTGGTCGTGTTCGCTGCCTTTTTCTTCAGTTGTTAGCTGAGACCGACTAAAGTGACCCTGAACTGCACAAAGCACTACATTGGCTGGACGGGTGGGTTATGAATAAAGCATAAAACAAAAAGTAATTTAAGATTTGAGCATGCAGATAACCCGAATGCTGCAACCGAGCCACATTTATTATATTCTCTTATATTCACAACTGAATAATCCACCGATAGCAGTCAGGAGTTTTTATTTACTTTCTGACAGGTAAAATACCTTCAAGCCAAAATCGTTTGGATTTTTTCCTTCTTTATAATTCTTCTATATTCATATTTTTTCGCAATCCAATACCATTTTTTTTTTCCCCCTGTGTGCACGGCGGAAAATTTGAGAAGGTTTGGTTGTCGTGCGTCACATCAGTCCCAAGTGTGTTCTGCACCATGACAACGGGCAGCTTCAATGAATAAAGAACAAAGAGCTGGATGGAGCCACGATCTGAGCAGCACAGAGTCCGTCTGCAGCCACAGAAAAACACTAACAATTTTCTTTTTTCAATTTTAGATGAAAGGATGTCAATGGAGAAAAACCACAATGACAGAACTTAGCCAGCCCATATCTGATAAGACACTTATGTGCATCTGTGAAAATGTAGTATTTAGACTTAAAGTATTATGACAAGGCTGTACAACTCACTTGTGTTGATTTATATCTTCACATTAAATTGTGCCTCTTCTTTAGAGCCTTTCTCACTCTTCTTAGGGGACCCGAATTACATAGCTAGTCTGTCTTTTTAACTTGATTTTAGCAGATTGAAACATTGACGTCAATGAGATCGACTCTGTAAAACTCAACTAAACTTATCTGCCATTCTCTTCAAACAAACGACAAAAACAATAACAATAACAATCGTTTGCCTCCAGAAGGTTCATATTCTCTTGGGAATTGGTAGTTTTTTTTTGTTCACACTCACAGTAATTACAATCGAACTTGGTTGTTTGTTTCTTTTGCTGTAGTTTTTCACTTCCTGTTACTTTTACTGGCTGTTCTCTGTAGTAATTATGCATCATTACGTTTCTCCACTGCCTGAAACATGCTGATTATTTGTTCTCGGTTGCTCTTTTATTACTGTCGCTGAACACCAAGCAGTCAAATACATATTTTATCCATCCATCCATCCATCCATCCATCCATCCATCCATCCATCCATCTTCTTTCCTGCTTTTTCCAGTTCAGGGAAACTGCAACCATTTGAAAATGGCTCCCAAAGTTGAACCTTTCGAAGATGCTGGGACTCCAGTCTCCATATTGACACCGAAAACGCTGCTGCTGCACATGGTCAAAACAGCTGTAGTAAAGTATGGTTACGATGCAACCTGGTTCTCTGAGTGAAGACCCAGTTACATATTTCATCTCCCTGCTCGTCAGGGTACATGGATGTTTCTTTAAGACACTCCGGCTTGCCCGGTCATGCCCCCCTCAGGTTACCTATGAAGCACCTGCATGGGCGTGAATTCAGTGATAGCTTTGATCGCCACGTGTCTCCGATTGGCCAGGAGAGTTGGAGAGAGAACTCAGAGAACCATGGTTACATCGTAACCATACGTTCTCTATCATCTCGAGACTACCTCACCACTCAGTTACAAATTTCATGTATGGGGTACTCTTTAAGACACCCTGTGAGGGGACGGTGTAACCCATTACTCAATTCACTGACTTGTGACAGACGAACTATTTACAAATGTACACTATTTACATGCCAATCAGGTTAAGCCCTGCAGACGCAAGGGCCAAGCCTTAGAAGTAGAGGGGCTGCTGAAGTCAGTCTGCAAGAGGCAACTCCCGTTCATCGGCTCTACACTTCCTTCTGTGTTTCTTTTCTAGCAGAACGGACTGACACACTGCACCCTGACTGAGTGGAGATCAAACAATCACTGAATTCACGCCCATGCAGGTGCTTTATAAGTAACCTGGGGGGGGGCGTGACCGGGCAAACCCGAGTGTCTTAAAGAAGTATTGACGTACCCTGACGAGCAGGGGGGGTCATTCCCCATACATATGGAATATGTGACTGGGTGGGGAGGTAGTGTTGAGACGATAGAGAACTAGTAGTTCTACACATGCTCAGTAGAGACATTCAGAACGTTTCCTTTGTGGTGTCATGTCTCTCAGTCAATATTCTCCTGGACTTGGTACTTTTATTTTGACATTCACTGTTATAACAGTCCAACTCGGTGGCCTGTCCACTAGAATGTCCGTGTTCTCCCGTTGTTCATGTTTAGAGCCGATTTTTCTCTGCTGCATGTATGTGTGTGGTTTCATTATAAAATAAACAACACCGCCACCTTGTGGCTCAACATGCTAATTACAAAGTTTTCAGCGTTTCTGCAGTTTCCATGGTAATAAACATTGTTTTCAAATTGTTTTGCTGTGTGGAGACGAAACGTTTGTGAAATGCAAAAACAATGCGTTTTCACTTGAAACATTGTCGTGTCCACTCGGTCCAGTTTCCCTTCATGAATCTCCACTCTCATCTGTGCTGCTCAGTCCCGTCTGTTCTCTGTGTTCAGTTCTTATCCTCCAAAATGCAACATCAACAAGTTAATTCACAGATAATCCTCCAAATTACTGGATGTGAAATGTTTTCCAGTTGAGTTTATGAAAAAATGACGAAGAGAAAAGCTGTCTTTCCACGACTTTTCCCAGAAGTTATCAGAGGAGTTTCAGTTTCAGTTGAAAGTAAAAACATGAGAAGTGAAGCATTCAAAAGTACTTTTATTAGTCCAAAGGTTAGAAGCATGTTGTGATGATCAGACATTTTCACCCTTCAAGCTCTCAACGATGTTGCCATCGTTTCACATGGAATTAGACGAGGTCATGTGCGGTGCTTAAAGCAAAAATCTGTTTAGCAGGACACACACTCTCACTTACTTTCACTCTCAACTAATGCAATAAGTCCTTTCTATGACGACCAGACCACCAACATCACACATGATTTTTGGGCTTTTTGTTTGTTTGGTTTTTACTTTCCTTTTTGTATTTATAAACTAAACAGAAAGACCTGGGTTGCCAGATCCCACACAAGGACTTAAAAAATTGTATTAACTCTAAACTCTAAATTCTGACTTCCGTTGCGAACCCAGTATTAATCCTTGGCACTACTTCTTGTGTTTTACAATCAATAAATCAGGTAAAATATCAACAGTTTTTGGGATCCACAAAAAGAAAGTGTCAAGGTGTGTTATCTTCTAGGAACTTTACACGTACCTGCATTTTACCGAAACTGATATATCCCCCTCTACATTTACAGAACAAATTTTTTTGACACCGACCCACATATCCACCTGCAGCCAAAATGTAGGGGACAGTGTAACTACAAACCTGAAGCTGATAGCCAATCAGAATCCCGGAAAAAACACAATACATCACAAATTCTGACAAAAATATCTGTCTGCTCCCCTTCGGATGCAACCGGAGAAACAGAGTTTATCCAGATTTTCAGGAACCATTGTTTGCGGCGACTCTAGCTGCGTTTAGGTGCGAATATAAAGCTCAAACGCAGAGAAATATCATAGTTTTTTAAACACCTGGGCAAGTGTAAACGTGGCCTGAAACCAGAGACAAGTCAGAATCTTCAACAAAACAGTAAATAGACACAAAATTGACACCGTGACAATGAAAAAGTAAGCTTGATGTTCTACCTGTTGTTTTTATTGTTTTTACCTGTAGTTCATGTTTTTTTTCTTTATTCCATTGGGTGTAAATATATGTGTTTTGATAA
>OMNM01015788.1:3259-14163 GCA_900302745.1 Parablennius parvicornis | reverse complement strand
CAGAAAGATAAGTTTGATATATAACTTAAATATTGGGGAAGGGGTAGGATTTGATAAGCTTACTTCTTCCTACCCCTCTAATCAGATATATGAGATATGTATGCCTGTGTGTGTGTGTGTTAGTGTGTGTGTGTGTACGTCTGTGCATATGTGGATATTTGCACAAGCCATGGCTGGTGCTGTCATTAAATAGCCCCTTGGCCCTTCTCCTGAATTTGTTTATTCTGCACTGGGCATGCGAGTAGGTGGCAAACAGATGGGCATCCATGAATTATGGAAATTGCAGGCTTTGATTAACCACCACACACCCTGCTGGATAAAAGTAACTCCGGGGTTGCCAAGTTATGTGGTGCAGTGGGCTGTGCCGTCAGTCAGTCGGCGGCGTGATGGACCTGATGCCTGATTGATGTTGTTTATGGCTCAGTCTTTTCAAAAAGAGAAGCAGGAGTTTTGAAGCGTCCTCGCTGTGAAAACGTTCCCCCTCGGGGTTCTTCGTGGCTCCCTTTGCTTCGGTTTCCCTCGCTGGGAAAAGTGCGGCGGCGCATGTTCGAGAGAAGTTTCACACTAAATCATTAAATTAGCCTCTTTTACGATGGTTTTTAAAGTGTATACTGGGCGTCCTCTAGGGGGCGCCAGAGAACTTCATGAAGGAGAGAACAGCAGGATAAATCTGGCGGTCATGTGGATGCCTTCTCATGGCCTAACTGCCTTTAAGTATTTGAATAAAAGTATCTAAGTGGAGTCATGGTGAGTTTGTAAAAACACAATGAATGCAACAGCTAGAAGAAAAGTGCACCATAAGGTTTTATTAAAATTGGCTTCATCTTGAGATTGTCATAAATTTTTTTTATAATTGTTTGTGAAAATATAGACATTTTCATCACGTATGCTCTGGGCCAAGACAAAGAAAACGTTAGAGTTTAGAGGTTATTACGGCTCTATTTTACTGTTCTGGTCCACTCAAGATGAAATTGGACTGAATTTGGCCCCTGAATTAAAATGAGTTTTATACCCTTGATCTGTATAGAATTATTTATGAGACCAGCTATATTATATGTTTGTATTGTCTGTGAATCTGATAAATTATAGATCATGTAATGGGGGGGGAAAAAAAAAAAACATCTCAGGAAAACCAACATTTAAAAAAAAAAAAAAAACAACTACTTTGTTATCAATAAACTGCTTAATAAAGTGAATAATGTGACTTTTTGTGAAGCACCCTTGGTGCTTAAACTTATATGAAGACTCAGGCCCCATTTACACATTTTCAAGTGAAAATGCAAAAAACCTTTGTTGCGCCTTCAGTGTCCTTTTACACGAGCTCTGAGCCACTGAAAACTCAACTTTTCGAAATCGGTTCCCAAAGTGGTACTTTTTTTAAAGCTGTCACTCTATAGTTGTGTAAATGGGTGAGAACGAGACTTTTTGGAAATGTTCAGGCTCCGTTTCTTCATAGATAGCAGAAACGCTGCTACAGGTCATGCGCACCACGGCCGTAGTTATATAGTTGTTCTGCACATGCTCAGTAGCTGCACAGTAAGAACAATGTGTCAGGACTCCCAGTCCATATTCTCCTGGACTTGGCAGTTTTATTTTGACAGTCACCGTAATATCAATCAAACATGGTCGTCTGTCTACTAAAATGACCGTATCCTCGTGACTCTTCATGCTAACTCCATCATTTTCAGTGTTTCTATCGTTTCCGTGGAAACGGACATCATCTTCAAACTTTCCTGAAACAAAACCACAAAAATGAAACGTATAAACGGGGGCCTCACCATCTTCAATTCATGTTACTTTATTATTACCACTTCTCTTAATTCTGTGCTGGAAATACACAATTGTTTGTCTTCCTGCTTCACTTTGACACTAAAATTCACTCGTAAGACTTGAAGTCTGGAACGTGTTCACTCGGCGGCATGCTGGCGGATAATTAATCATGCAGCCTTTGTATTAATCATTTAATTCTTGAGTTATTTTCATCAAATAAAGTCAGATTTGCAGCGTTTAATCAAAGATCCCTTTAAAAACTATTTGATTTGTTTGAAACGGCGAGCAATTATTTCAGCCTTCCCTGCACCGCTGCAACATCCCCTCAGCTTTAGCATCAGATACCCGCAGCCCCTCACCCATTGCCACACACACATCGGCTGTCCACACGCGCACACACACACACACTATCCCCATCTCTCCACTTTCATTAATGAAGAGAGACAGGCTTATCCCGGAACCAACACGGAAAAGCAATTAAAAAGGAATTAAGGGTGTGCAGGGAGAAATTGGATATGATATCCAGCTCCTATTGTAAATGTCACCGTTATTACTGTGTTGTTGTTTCCCATTCCTTTGGCCGCCTTGGCCGTTTTCGGGAGTGACAGTCCGTAGTCTGCCGGGCTTAATGAAGCCGTCTCCGCAGCCAGGGTCTGGGTATGTAAGGTGAAGAGTGCGGCTTATCCCCCTCCTGCATGCAGCGCTCATTAGCATCCGTTTCCACCGCTTCTCCGTCCTCAAGCAAATGTCTCTTAAACTTATTTAACACTGTTGAACCAGCGTTGGGTGAGTGGTTACAGCGGTGTAGGCTTATCTAATTGTGCTTTCAGTCGTCAGGGATGAACGGATCGTCTTAGCAGTGTGGGAAAAAAAGAGAAAACTGCATTATTATATCTTTAAATAACATTTTATGGTTAGTTTGATTATTTGTTTAGTTTTTCACAGCATCAGCTCGCCCTGTATGGATGTCAAGTCTTCATGTTTGTCATTTTGACCAACAGGTTTAAAGATTCAGAGTTTTTAAGTGAGAGTTTACAGAAACACAGAAACACAAAACATGTTTTATGCGGTAATATGATGTCACATTCTATCACGTGATAAAGATTTATAGTGCCGTGCACCATGAAACTTGTTCACGTGGCTGCAGAACTTTGAGGTTTTACCACTCGGAGAAAGTTTCATTTCCAGTTTACAGGATTCACATGACACTAAGGGGAAACATGGCCGCCTCCAGCGGTCGGGAAGAAAACCAGCAAGCTCGTCGTCACAAGATGGGATTAGATGAAGCTCCGGAGGTTCCGTCAAACCTGAAATTTCAATAAAAGGACTCAAATTTTTATCAATATCATGCCTGAGTTCACTGTGTGCTTTACATTTTATGGACCACTGTGGGGTTTTATTACAATATTTACATCTTCAAAGGCGGAAAACATTTCTTCACGTGTTGCTGGAACTCAAAAATATAACGGGTTTGTTCATACTATGATTAGAATAACTTACCTGAACTGACTGAAGTGCTCCCCTGGTGGTCAAATACACCCATCGCCGTTAATGTCACAATTTTTCACACATGGAAAATGCCATCTGCCAGGTCGGTTCTGTCCTGCAGGCCATACGTTTGACACCACGGTCCTGTCCGACGTGTGGAGTTGACACGTTGGCCAACAGTAGTTCACTTTCCTACCAGAAGGAAACTTCTGAATTAGAGATACGACCAACCTCGGAGCCCGTATGTTCTCTCAGTCTGTTGCTTTTGATCATTTGTGCATTTAGATCATCAGTCTGCACCAGAGAATCCCGGCGGTGGAACAACTCGCCGTACAATTCTTATTTTTGCGTGTGTCCTGGTGAATAAAAATTGCATTTACTCATAAAAAGGAATCTGGAGAGATTGAAAAGCAATTTGAGTTTGCTGTGCCTGTTGACTGCTGTCAGAGCTGAAAAAGTGATTGTGATTGCAGCGAGAGGGAGAAGAGTGGAATTACAGCGTGATCCTGGATATCCAAGGTGAACACAGCTGGCTGTATTACTGTAAAATGCCAATGTCCTGTTTTATCAGGCTTTAATTTCCCTGAGGGACTTTTATTTTACACCTTGTAGCCTTGGCTTGAATGAATTGCCATTCCCTCTGGGCAATGTATAAAATTGAGATTTTTCTTTAAAGATTCCTGGGAGGAGGTTTTTTTTTTTTTTTCTGGCTACATTTTCATCCCCACGCTTCAAATTCATGCAGAGTTTGACTCGGTGCAGCCACAGCCGCCTGCCGGCTACTGAGCGGCTCCACTGGAGCGATTTGGGGTTTAAGTGGCTTCCTCAAGGGCGGCGCGGCTGCGTTTTGTTGATGGAGCCAAGAGTGTTGCTCATTCATTTTCCACACCGAGACGTCCACCAGATTATCTGTCCTGAAATCTCACTGCATAGGTTCAGGCAAAAAGAATAATTCCTCCAATCTGACCCAGATTGGAGTGCGTGTGTGTGTTTGTGCGCGTGTGTGTGTGTGCGCGTGTGTGTGTGTGTGTGTGTGTGTGTTACTTGGCTCCCTTTGTTCTCGCTCTCCTGTCTTCCAGTCTGTCTTGTGTGTCCCACTTCATCCTGCCGTATAATGGAAGTGGATGACAGCCACATCTGAAGTCGGGAGATGAAAGACATCATTTACAAGTTGGTGTCTGCTCTCCCTCTGTGTGCAACACACACACGCACACACACACAACACACACTACCGCTTCAGTGATATAACAAATAAGGCGCCCATGAAAGCATTTCATTCTGTCATGTATTGAATGACATTTTGTTATTGAGTCCTCTTCACACTGACAGGGATACATCATACTAAACTTCGCCTCATTTGCTTCCGTATACATCTATTTATTTATTTATTTATTTATTTATTTTTTACAAGCCCTCACTGGCCACTTTATTAGGTACACCTGTTCTACTGCAGCTGATCAGCCAATCACATGGCAGCATCTCGGTGGATTTAGCAGGCGTGCTGAAGTTCAAAACAAGCTTGAGAAAGGGGAAGCAGAGGTGATTTCAGTTGCTTTGATCGTGGCGCGATCGTTGGTGGTGGAAATATGAGCCACAGTTTTCTTTAGACAAAATGCCTCGTTGATGATTTGGTTTAATAAGGCCACATGTTGGTTTGTTGCTTTCTCAACTTTTGCGCCGTGGCTTTCTCTCCATTTTTGTAGTATTTCATTGACAGCATTGCAGCGCCACCTACAGGCCAGGCATATGTACTACATCGCTTTGAGTAATTTTCACGCTGTCAGGTGGACGGGAAACGACGGGGAGAAAAAACAAAGCTTTGGCTTGTGCGTACCGGGCCTGAGGCCTCGTTTACGCAATGTTTTCAAGTGAAAACACAAAACTTTCATGGCATTTTTGAGTTTGTTTACACAACTATGATGCTTGGAGCTTCTGCAAATGCATCTTTTTGAGAACGCTACGACTCCATGTTAATGGGTGAAAACGTAACTTTTTGAAAATGATCCGACTGAATCTCAATGTACACGGCAGAAACGCTGTTACTGCGCACCATGGCTCTGGTAAATCGTTGTTCTGCACATGCTCAGTAGATGAACAATCAGAACAATGTGTCATGACTCCCAGTCCATTTTCTTCTGGGACTTGATAGTTTTATTTTGCCAGTTACTGTAATAACAATCTCGCTTGGTCGTCTGTCCACTACAATGTCCATGTTCTCTCGTTGTTGATGTTTATAGCATATTGTTGTCTGCGTCAACTTTCACCGTTTCTGCAGTTTTCAAAACATTGCTATATAAACGTGAGACTTTTCTGAAAAGAAAACAAAAGTTGTTGGGTCGAATTTTGTAAGAAAAGAACGAAGAAAACATGGATCCATCCCACCGAGTATGAATGGTTTTGGTGTTTTAATGCTGTGGAGATTTTCTTTGTGAGTTTTGGTCCCATTGGTCTTTATTGAGTAATATTTAAAAACTCACAGCCGACCTGAGGACTGCAGTTGATCACCAGCTCTCATAGAGCTCCTTTAGAATATGGTGTGTGAGCAAAGTGCCACACGGGTGAACATTTAACACAACATAAAACAACCCGTGCTCCTATTAAATTGCAGTTGCAGATATGTTGAGCACAACTTTTTATTTCTAAATTTATCCCGCTCAGCTGTGACCTTTGGCCAGAGCTGGAGTTCAGTTTCCAGATGACATTTAACTTTTTAACTCACAGCGAAAGGTCCTGGTAAATTGGAAGGCAGCGTACTCTTATAAAACAAGGCACTGCCTTTGTGTGTTATAGATTAGTAAATACTGGCTCAGCCGTCTCTGTATGTTCTTTTATTTCTTGGCTCTCTTCAATGGACCATATGTTCGGTCTTCTGGTTGTTTAATTGCGTCTTAAATAGCTGTTGAATTTTTCAGCCAGTGCAGAGTATGACGCTCGAACCTGGCTTGTTTTTGCATCTTTAGAGGGGATTTCCTCTGATCACACATTAAAGTGTGTTTATGGGTCTCGGGGAGCTACAGAACATTTACCTAAAGCCAGAATATATAACACAACCAGCTAAATGTGAAAGCGAAACTGACATTGTGAGTCATTTAAGCTCCAGATGTAAAATAAATGAATAAAACTTCTAAATCTCAGCACAAATTCTGACGACTCTTCAGAATTATGTTTGGGAACAAAGACATTGTAATTACAAGCCAAACAAGAAGCAGATATTTGTCAAGCTGCTGGCAAAACGACATGAAGACGCTTCTTTAAATAATGTGAAGTAATGAGGGCATTTTGGTTGTTCTCTAAAAAAATAACCCTAGCTTGCATACAGTATTTGCTGATAAAATATTTTGTCATTAACACATGAAATAATTGATAAATCGTGTGATTTTACTTCATTAAAGATTCTTCTCTCCAGCTGATGTTATGGTGGAACGACACTGTCGCTTTCAGTTCTCTTGTTCATCGTGGTGAAGATATTAAAAAGCTGCAGTGTTAAACTGCACAAAGTAGAAAATAGTTCATCAATAGATGAACTCGGCAGATAGCGGTGGTTGTATCGAGCAGAGGTGGGACTTATCGTTCCCGGAGGGCCGCAGTGCTGCATGTTTCCAGCTCAAACACGCTCGACCGTGATGAATGTGTGAAGAAGAGGCTCTGCAGAAATCCTGATTACAGTTTACGATCAGGTGTATCGGAGCGGGGACTTGTCAATAAGTTGCAGTGCCGTTGACCTCTAGATCACTGGTGTCAAAGACATTTTAGATCAGGAGTCACAAACACAACAGTTTCACTTCATGTGAACCAGACCGGTAAAATAAAGCCATAATAACCTACAAATTTAACCATTAAAGTTTTTATTTGTTGTGACACAGAGTATACGTGATGTAAATGTCTTTGTTTATGCAAAAACCAAACAATTACTACCTAAATAGGCTATAATCTTAACATAGAGCCAATTTTGATAAAACCTTCTGGTGCAAAACACAGTGAAAAGCCCAAGAATCTTCTCCTGTAGCTGTTTGCATTATGGGTGCGTTTACAAATTCACAGGACTGCATTTCTGTGTTGAGATGCAACAGGACTTCACTGACAAACTGAAAGAGTGTAAATGAACATGATCAACGTGTCTCACAGTTCAGGTCAATGTCCAAACATCAACTACAGTCTCTTCACTTTCTGATTCTGATACCTTTTGAATAGCGGAGAACATTTATCATCACGTCGCTTTGTGCTCTGGTTGAAGATTACAGCAGAAAGCAACAAAGTGATGCAAGCGGAAAAACATTCCTTTAAGTATTACACAGTTAACACTTGATATATTTTCAATTATCGTAGTAGGAGAAAATTAAAGCGTGTTGAGGCGTTCATCTCTTTCTTACAGGAGTTCTGTTTAATATAACAAGGAAGGAAGTAGGGATTTACATGTAAGGCCTTATTGTTTCATTGAAAACAAAAGCTATTCTTTGTTTCTTGGGTAATTAAACCTGTTTCCACTCGTTATTGATGCAGAGCGGCTCACGGGGCCGCCGTTGGGGAGGCAGACTGATATTTTTAAAACGTCGCCGCTCTAACCAACAATGACACCAGCTTGTCATTCACCTCTTCCCGCTGCCTTTGTTTCCACAGCTTGAGAGTGAAACCTTGAAACAGTCTTTTTCTTCCAATTACAAGAGACATAACCTGCCAGGTCTCGTCGTGTTGCTGTAATATCTGCCGCTCCTTCCCTCTGCATCCTACTGTACCCTCTGGCGTGCACAAACGCCATTAGGGGTTAGAGTACAACCTGCACCGGCGTCAGCCCTCTGCACCTTGTCTTGATGCCCTTGAGCGGTAATTGGTTGAATCCCCCCAGAATCTGACTTGAGGGCACAGAAATCCACAGCTCCCCAATCAGCCGGCTGTCAATCATTCTGCCAACTAAACTAAAGCCGCGGATAACTAACAGGCTGAGATTGGAATTTAGAGTTAGAGAGACATAAATCTTTCCGACAAGTTTGTGCTTGGCCAGGTAGAAGCTCTCATCGGCAGGCCCATCACCAAATTGGATGATGGGTATGTTGCCAGCCCGGTGGTTAGAGGGAAGTCCAACATCTAATTTGTCTTTCACAGTCGGGGAGGATGTGCAATCTTCCCGTTCCAAAACTGAAACGGTGACAACGGCCAGACAGCTCTAATAAAAACACTGAATGAATGTTTAGCTCGGATTCACAGACAAATGTAAACATATTGGATTCCGACGGAAGCCTCGGCATCTCATTACTGTATCGGCGCCACGCGTCGCACACACACACACACACACACACACACACACTCCTGCTATATTTAACCCCTGCGCCAGCCTCTCAGCTGATATGGAGCATATTTGGAGTTGTGATATCTCAGTTGCACTTAATCTGACAGAGCCATCTGGAGCGCTCGGTTGAAGTATTTTAGGTGCAAATAAAAATCCCCAGGGTGCACGGAGGTTTCCAGAAATCTTAATGTGGCGCCTTTCCAGGACGTTAATGGCAGAAAAGACACTCTTGGCATGTGTCCTGTCAGATTTTTAAAAGCTTCGTCTTTATTTAGAACGATGATATGAATCAATACAGCCCAGAAAATACTCAGACTTAAAATAAACCCTCAAATAAAACTATCATTTATATGACATTTAGTGCTGTAAAGATCCAAGTTCAACAGTGACAAATGGCTGCTAATATGTATGTAAAATAATGTATGATGTATTGTAAGAGTGTTATGATTCAAAGATAATGCATAATGAAACCAGGAGGATCTGTCAAGTATTGCGGATTTATTTATTAGTATTCAATCCAGCTTGTCAGAAGGTTCAATCCAGCCTTCGAGATGATCTGACTACTTTTAATGTGTTTTCCACCAGGAGACGACACGAAACAGCTGAGATCTACGACTGAACGGCAGCTGGCAGCAAAAAGTAAGTTATCAACCTTATTGCTTAATAGCATTTCCACGAAAGCTACTCTGCGAGAGTTTCTGGGTGAACATGGCGACTGATTCTTCTGTTGACTAAGGCCCTGTTTCAGACTTTCGGTGGGTCCGTCTTGTGCACCATGCCTGTGGTTAATAATTCTTCCGCACATGCTCAGTAGATGGACAATCGGAAAAATGTTTTCTCCAGTGTCATGACTCCCAGTTCATACTCTCCTAGACTTGGTACTTTTATTTTGACAGTCACAATAATAACAATCCAACTTGGTCGTCTGTCGAACCGTAACCCGTCAGATAAATTATGAAAGGAAAATGCTTAGGGAGTGGTTAAACTGTCACAGCATTTATTATTAGATATTCAAATGACCTCCCTGAAATTTGTTTTCTGAGCTTTTACTCTCAAATCATAAATGCTGCTGGGATACAAGGCACTTGGTGCAGTGCAGCACTCTGGAGGTCGGCGTTGAGGATCCCGAAGTGGTGAATTCATGTTCTTTTAACATCCCAAAGCTTTGGCTTATTTATTGTGCTGGTCCCTTTTTTGGAAAGAGAAGCACCCATCAGATATGATCTTATGTTACACTGATGTTTCCTCTAAACTTCACATTGTTCACAGCAGCTTTTGTTGAAAAGAGTTAGGAAAATGTAAATGTCTCCTCAAAATTAGAACTTATGATTTCGCTGCTCTGTTCGCTTTAAGGTCAAACTGAATTTTGAGCACATGAATATTTCTTTTATCGACTTTGAAACCTGGTCATACCAGACCAAGACAGAGTGTTGACGAGAGGATTTGGGATCCTTTATCCTGTTTTAAAGAGGCGAATCCTTGAATTCAGCAACTCCTCCAACACTGTGAGTTGAGAACAAGCGACCTTCATCTCCACAGATATGAGACACGAGTCAGAAAAATTCAATGAATGCAGCTTTTCCTCATCAAGTGGGAATTAAAAAACCCAGCAAAAAAAAATTCTCCAGGATGGTCTACACAGGAACAGCCTCACAAGTTAGTAAACACTGTGAGTACTCAACCAAAATCCGTCAAATGCAACCCTGCTAAATTTAATCAAGCGCCACAAATGCTGCCTCCATTATAATGGGAGCGGGACTGGGTGGAGGCGTCGCTGAACGTGCCAAATTGTGCATCGTCCTTGAAATGGCTGCATGCTTGTGTTTAGATAGCAGACAAAGGCTGGCCCCCGCGCTGGGACCTCCAGCTGCAGACCTCCTCCTTTCTGGCCAACATGTCTTTCGCTACAGCCTAATGTTTGGCAATTATTTTATGTGTACAAAATGTTGTTTCTCCCAATCACACAGTGCTCCTGTGCATGAAAGGAGATGTATAATTTAAAAAAAAATATGCATATGATTAAGAGGAAAATTGCACTTTTGCTAAAGGCTTATAAAAATAATTTAAAAGATGAGTGGAGGGTGGGGGGGGAACACATTTCTATTCACCGCTTTATTCTGGTGCAGACTATTAAAGAATATATTCTCCAAAGTGGCAGTTTAATAACCAGCTCTGCTTTTCAAAGCAGTAATAAAGAGTAATTTATTTTCTCTTGGTGTTGCAATTGTGAGTTTTCCTTGAGGGCAACAACAGCAGAGGGGCCTCGTGGTAAGAAAAGACATCCAGTAAGCCGTAAAGTCTCACACTGGATCCCCATAACCCTCAGCTTCCTCCTGCAGAAGTGTCCTTTTAATCATGACTC